>PVJH01004662.1:21334-122519 GCA_004026705.1 Nesogale talazaci
CCTCTGTTTTGCTCAGTTTGATTGGAAGGACTTTTGAAAATGGGCCCCAGTGGGATTCCGGGAGGCTGGGAGGTGATCCCGGCAGTGGGTCAGGTTTCCAGGGGGCAGCCTCTCGGGCTCCCCTCTCCACCCCACCCCCTGCAGATCTCTGCCTGTGGAATGCTGAGGTGGCTCCTATACTGCTTGGAGAAGGCACAGTCTCATTCAGGCAACAGACTGTTAATGGACAGTGACTATAATTCCTTATTTGCCACCCTGCCAGCCTGGGGGGTTGACAAACCTAATTAAGTTCCCTTAATGATTTTAAGTAGCTGACACAGAAAGGGGATAGGGATGCCTCAGAGGGAGCAGGAAACAAGGGCTGGATTCGGGAAAGGGCGTTTATCAGGTGGACACTGCGTCCCGTTAGCTGAGTCTAAAGGAGTGAGGGTGCCAGGTCCTCCTTCACAGCTGGGCTAGTCAGGACTCCGGCCTCTCCAGACAGAGCTGGCAGAGCCGGCTGAGGGAGACCACTCACTCCAATGTCTCCCTGCCAGTTGATGTGCTCAGCAAAGGTCTTCTAAATGGGCTGGCGCAAAGCTCAGGAGGACGGATGTGAAGAAAGGGCCCTGCCACATCCTTCCTGGGACCTGAGCCATAGACCAGGGGCTTGGAGGGAAGGGGCTGAGGAGCAGGTGGGGATTTACAGAGTCTCTCAACTGTCCGGGCTGGGCTAGCATGGCTGAGTGTGCCCAGAGAGAGGCGTGCACATCATCATTCCAAGGGGCAAGAGAAAGGTGGGCTGGATGTCTATATGAGCATCCTCAGACAAGATGGTCTCTGAAGACCTGGCGTTGTTTTATGTGGGAGGGTCCCCCAGAGAGTATCAGGACTCAAGACTGCAGCAGAGCCAAACCTGCAGGCCTCTGTCGCCCAGGATGCTTCTCCTGCCAACCCTTCTTAGTTCACCCACCAGGAGCCTTCTTGGCCCATCCCAAGCCTTCACTCTGGTTTTGTCTCAGGCATCCTCCATGCTATTTGTGAACTACCCACTCGTACTCTTCCGCAGAATGCCTGGGGGTGGGTTTCGACTTCTCTCTGGACATGCAGACATTTCTGACACACTGACCACACCTCTGCCCTTAGCTGCTCCGTCAGGGCTGGGGACTTTTGAAGAGTTGGTAAGGACCACAATGGCGGCACACCCAGAGGGAGTGGTGAGAGCATGCAGGGAGAGGGTTGTCTGTGAGGATGAGTTAGCAAGCTGCTCTGCCTGGGTCTCAGAAGGTACCCTAGCATGCGGCTAAAACAATTTCCTTGGCAGGGAGCTGGACGTGTAATGGGCACTTTCTGAGGCCTGGCCTGCATGTTGAACTCTAACCTGTGGACTTTTTCCAGTGGAAGCTTTGCTGAGGCATGGGGGACTGTCATTTATTGTTCCTGATTTATATTCTCTTTCGATCTGAAATAGAATCATACTGGGGAGAAAGACGAAGCCTCCTACCCCTATAAAGCATTCCAGTCTTGGAAACCACCTGATGAGTTGGGTCACAATGAGATGAGTTGGCGTCCACTCGACGGCAATGAGCTTAGAGGTTTCCAGAGCAGAAAGAGGGACAGAGCCATGGACAGAAGGTTCTGTTCCGAAGGGGGCATGGGTGGGGCAGGGTGGGAGTGGAGGAGGGCTGTGGTGGTGTGAGCTAAGAGGAAGGTGTGTGGGGATGTGACTCAGGGAGCTAGATGTGCAGGTATGGTACAGGTGGTGATGAAGACAGACTCAGTTCTGTGTCATCTGCATAGGAGGTGGTGGTCAGAGCCCAGAGCATTCCAAGGTTCCAGGGAGCAGCAGCCACATAGCTGAGTCAGCTTGAGCCCTCCCTTCCAAGACAGCAGACCTCGGTCGGGCCTGAGAAGGAAGGGCTGAGAACACAGGTCTACCCTTTTAGAGTCCTGGAGAGTTGTGAAAAACATATCCATCTGTTGACTTGCAAGCCGAGCTGTGGATGTT
Source organism: Nesogale talazaci (assembly GCA_004026705.1). Lineage (NCBI taxonomy): Eukaryota > Metazoa > Chordata > Mammalia > Afrosoricida > Tenrecidae > Nesogale > Nesogale talazaci. The sequence continues at coordinate 23,322 of PVJH01004662.1, forward strand.
ACCAGGACAATCTTGAACAGATTTGAACATCCTGTTATTCTAAAGGGGTTCATTTATTGCCATTTTGAGCAACTCTTTCTAAAACTGGGCTCATGGACCGGATCTGTCTCGCTGCTCTGCTCTCTTGATTGTGGAAACCTAGCAATCAGAAGCAACAACTTGTCCACAACATCCCTGTAAATCAGTGTTAGAAATAGGATTTAAGGCTCAGAATTGCTAAGCTACTTCTTGCTTCAATGATCTGGGATATTTTCTGAGACAGAAACATGGTCAGATCCTTGCAGAATGATGAGCGCCTGATTTGTATATAGCCGTGCCTGGCTGCACACTGCGATGCCGGACCTTCTCCAGAACACCACCCTGCTCGCGTCCCCTCCCCCTTCAGAGGGCTGACCTCAGGCTGCCCTGGGACAAGGGCACCATTCAGCAGGTGACAGAAGTGTCTCTGTTCCTCTGGCTCCTTCCTGCCCCTTCTCAGAGGTCCACTGCTGTTCATTTGGCATTTGGTCCCTTTCAGGAGTTTCCAGGAGTCCCCCCTGGTTCTGGTCTCCCCAATCTCCATCCCGATGGCTGCCTCTCCCCAACAGTTTGGAGTCCAAAACACTCTGTCTAACACCGACTGACACCCAGCCTTCCCCCAGGAGACTGCTCTGCGTTCCCTCACATGCTCCACTGACCCCAGGGAAACACCCTGTCCCTAAGCCTCTGCTCCCCTTGATGGACTTCTCTGGCATGTCCTCTTCCTCTTTCTCTGAGACCTTGAACTTGATGGGCAACAGCAATCCACATTCCCTGTGATTCTGGATGTAACATGCCTGTCTTCTCCAGGGAGCCTCCCCTGACTACTCTGATGTGTGGAAGCCCTTGTGTGACCCCCACCCTCACCCCCCAGACACCGGCCATGCTCTCCTAGAGTCTCTGCAAGGCGAGCGCCAGTACCTGCCTCTCAGGCAGCTGCTGAGCATTCTTATGATGCTAGGGCCAACCTGCTCCTCCTCTTCTGTGCCCAATGGGGGTCGGTATATGTCTGTTGACAATGTGCTGCCCTGGCCACTTCCCTTGTCATTTCTGGGTTCTTAGTCTTTCCCACAAAAGACCTGGGTCTGTTGTTGCATTCTAGTGATTTCCAACTCTACCGGGTCTTTTGAAAAATAAAAGAATAGCTTCTTGGTTCAGATACATACTCTGCTGAATCAGAATCTCTTGAGTGGGACCCAGGATTCTGCTCGCACAGAGAAAGAAACGGTTGTCCACATGGTCCTTATGTCCAGACAGGAGTGTCAATACTGTCCCGCACTGAGTCTTTACAAAAACGTCTGTTTTTTTTTTAAGTAGGTAGAAAGTGTGTGCAAGAGGAAACATTCTGCCAGGAGATAAGGTTTTGCTACATCATAAATCCTTGGGAATGGAGCATTCATATTTCAGAATAGATCCTGGCATTGATCTCAGCCTTGAATGATGAGCGCTGTTGGAGAAGAAGCCTGGCCAACGCTCTCTGCTGAAGGAGGAGGCAGGCGATATTTGGGGACATTCTCCCCAGAGTCTGGAAGAACTTGATGGGGCTGAGTGACTTGGCTTAACTCATGATACCTTGCTTCACTTATTTATAATCGGAGTCATTTCCCTTACTTCCCAGAGCTTGGACACATGGATTTTCCATTGTAGATCACCTTTCCTTTCTGCCTAGTCGGGAAGTTCTGCCACCTGGTCAGCATGAAAGCAGCATGCAAGCCTTCATGGACAAACAAGTGAGGGCAGGACAGGAGGTGCATTGGCCCCACATCACACCTGAGTCTCGCACACTGGAGACTAGACTGCTACCACACATTCTACTCCCCCCACACCACATAGGTAAGAATAAGTCATGAGAATTCCCTCCAGGACCCTCCCCACCACAGAAATACGTTCTACGAAAGGAGAGCATCGTGATTGATAGAGTCCCATCTACAATGGGGATTCTGAGAGCTCTAAACAAGGCTTGAACAGAGGAGGGGCAGAATCAACACATCTCAGTTCTACATACCTTCCCACAGAAATACATAAAACCACAACTCTCACTTTAACCGATCCCATTGGACAGATGCATTTGTGGGAGACACCACCTATCATTTAGGACAGAAGCTGTGAAGGGAGCTGGGAATCTGATTACTTCAAGAGCTGCTGTTTTTCCTCGTTAGCCTATGTATATTGGGTACAGCTAAAAGCTTTTATAATGTTAGTGTTGGGGAATGGCACCTACTCAGGTGCGGTACGTTAGGTGCTTTCTATTTTGACTGTACAAGTGCCGTGATTTGTGGACTGTAATTCAATCCAGGGTGTTTTCAATCCATCTAGTAATGAGCTGAAGTTAACATACCCGCTTCTACCCGCGACATGTGTCAAGCCTTCTGAAGGCGTGGGAACGCTGAGCTTAATTTAGAAGGGGCTATGATTAGAAGGAGGAAATGTAGGGGTACAGGGACAAGAGACCGAGAGGAGATGGGGGAGAGCCTGCTCTCTTTGGAGTCGAGAGGCATCTGCATGGAAGAAGGATGGGTGATGGATGGGGGCGCAGGGATGAATGTTTCTGCTAAGGAGAAATAGTGGCAGGAGGTGGCGGGGGCATAATGCGATGCTTTTAAATGCTCATGAAGCCACGATTGGGCTTGGTGTGGGTCTTCTCCCTTACACAGAAAGGATCTCTCCCTCTGGAAGCCAGGGATGGCCCACTGTGGAGAGCCTGCTGGCCACTGCCCTTTGGAGGTTTTCCCTGTTACTCTTCATCGTACCGTTCTACTGGGAACACTGTGTCGTGACGATCACAGAACATGGCCTTATTTCTTTCCTTCGGCACTGCTTGTGAAGGGGCAGCATGCGATTCCATGGATCGGGACTGTCCTGTCCTCAGTCTTCATCTAATTTGGTGGGGACACGACTGCGGTGCTGAAGTCCTTTGACCACAGTTGTCTTCTCGGTCACCAGCTCTTCCTTCTCACAAAGACCAAGGCAGAAAGAATGTGAGGATGCAAGTCCACCTGATGAGAAGGTTCTGATAGGACAGCGGCCCGAGACAGAGGGCACAGGTGCCCGGCAAGTCCCAAAGAACTGCCCCTGCGGACAGGAGCTAGGTAGCAAGTAGAACATCTTATCTTTCTTCCCTGGAACAGCTGGTGGTTTTGCACTGCTGACCTTGAAGTTCAAAAGCAGTTAAGTTTGTGCTTGAATTTGTTTGGGAATGAATGTGTTTGAATTTGTTTGAGTTTGTTTGGGAATGTGCTTGAATTTGTTTGGCTGCTTCCAAGATGACCAGGGAGCTGTCCATCAAGTGGGTGCTGAACAATGGAAGCCAACTGCTACACTTACCTCGGGGGTGGGGGTAGGGGAAGGGGTGGATTGGTCTTTCTTTTCTCCATTACATTTTAAAATTTAAAGAGCTCATTGTTATTCCACCTTTTCTCCACTCCCATTTCCGTTTTCTGTAATCCAGGCAGCTTACTCTCCCTGGACAGAGAAGGAAGTGGATGTCCCTTGTTTCTCCTCCATCGGAGACATCACAGAATTCAGGAAAGAGCTTTAGGGTTGTAAAAATGTCCATTCCTACCTCTACTGAAGCATTAGGGGGAGGTCATTATTATTATGACATTAGAGTTATTACTGATTAGGCGTTTACTGTTGAGCAGGCAGTTCACTAAGCATTGTGCTTTTCATCTCGGTTTCGGAGAACATACATAGTTTGACTCAGAATATCAGTCGTTGCAATTTGTGCTAGTTAGTCAATAAATGATTGTGGACTCCACATAACCAAGAGGGGAGGCAGGAGGGAGGGAAAGGTAAAATTCATCGAAGCTCAATACGCACATATGCGTCCAGTGACCACTGCATGTATTCCTTACCATGATCTTGCAATGTCGAATCGTTATTGTGCAGCTGAGGACACTGAGGCTGTGAGAGGTGACACCCCGGAAGTTTTAAAATCCAGAACTCTAATGCCTGTGCTCTTTCATACATGGTTTTCCCCCCCCTAGTTTATGGGCTAGTTGCTTCTAAAATAGAGTTTGATTTCAGAAAGTGGAAACGGTGCTGCCTCCTTCTCCTGTGGCTCCATTCGCCTCTGGGTATTCAGACCTCCAACAGAAGCTACAGCTCAGGGAGGGGGGCAGCTTTTGGCACTGAGCTTGCCAGGGGTGTGCGAGGGGGCTGGTGGGTGAAGGTACTCTTGGTTTTTCTAATTGCACCCTTACTAGGTCATGAAACATAGTCAAGCCCCACTGGGCTTTGCTTGAATCCCCACTGGCCAGTTTGGTTTCAGTATCAATATTGGAAATGTCAGTCTGGTAAACAGTCTTTCACAGGGAGGAGGGAGGCTAGGAACAATGCCTGCTTCACAGGAAATTCTAGCAGATGGGAGTGAACAGAGTCAATATCTTACTTGTTTGACATCCCCTGGAGTGGCTATGAAAGAGAGGACTTGGCTGATTCCAGGAAGAAAGAGGAACAAGCACACAAACCTTTTTGGCTTCATCTGAATTAGTTTAGCATCTGAGGGCTCATCCATCACCCTTGCGTTCTCTACTCCCTGTACACAGCCCCCACCAGTGCTAAGGGCAACAGACTCCTGATACCTCCATTCTAATTAAGTCCCTGTGTCCTGGGGGCCTTGAGCCTCAGAATGCCCATAGGCTCAAACTTTTTCCCTTGAACTTCTGAAGGAGTAGGCAGCTGGCACTCCGAGTGAGCGCAGGATCATGGCCTATGACGGTGAGGTTGGGGCTCTGGGCTCTGGAGAATAGCAGACTCTGTGGTGTTTGAGTGAAGACTTTGAGACCCACCTCTCTACTTCCGAAGCTGGCGCCCACTTAAGCCACCATCCACCTTGCTGCAAGTCCCTGGCTCTCAGGTTTCCGAGGTGGCACCCGCGAGATGATCATTTGAGTGTTTCTGGACCCTGATGTGGAGGCTGCTCTGCTTGATAGGATATGGTATTTAGCCAACGGAAGATGACTCTCCTCCTCCAGACCCAGCCTCATGTCCCCTTGACAGAAATGACAGCTCCTTTTTATCTGGAGCACGGCAGCACAAGTCATCAAGCGCTCAGCACGGCACCGAAGAGCATCATCACAGGAGTGCCTTCGTGCCCAAGCCAGCTTCCGTTCAAGCACTGCTGGCTCCAGGCAGACTGCAGGTGGCAGACGAGTGCTATCCCGGGGAGACAAGGAGCAGCTGAACTCGGTGGTCCCTGCTCTAGTTTGGAGTCGTGTACAATGAACCATTTTCTAGTCTAACCCTCTCCATGTAAAATGGAAGAGGCCGAGGCCCGACAAAGTCAAGCGACTTCTTCATGGTCACAGAGGTCGCTGGCGATCAAATCCAGAGAGGAGCCAGGTTCAGCCTGGGCGATAGAAGCGCTGTTCTGCTTGCAGAATGATGTGCAGGCATCGTCGTCAACCTGATTGGAGAAATTGACTTCCCAGAGCACTGGGCTTAGAACCAGGGCCTTGGTGGCCTTTCATCTCTTTGGATCTAAGGTTCTTTACTTGTAAGAGGTCAGGGATGGGAGAATCAGCATAGGAGATCTTGCTTAGGTTTCTGTTGTAAAATAACCCTGAAATGAAATGACGGATGGAAAAGTAAGGCACATCCAAGTAGGAGAAAAAAAAAACTGTAGATGCATCAAGCCTGATTCGGGATTGGCATGACTCTCAAAAATGAGAGCTGCAGGCATTCATTAATAACTGGAATGTGGGATGTGCAAAGGATGGTGCTATGAAACATGGAAGCTGTCGTGAACGAAACGGAATGCATAACGATTGGAACCCTACGCATTCATGAGTCGAAGTGAACTGGTATTGGCTATTTTTAAGCAGACAACGATCTCCTATGTTCGGAGTGGCACACTGAGGAAGAATGATGACACCTTTGTTGTCAAAAAGAACATTTCAGCATCTACCCTGAAGTGCAATCCAACAGCAAGAGGATCATAGCCATATAGCTATGGAGAAGCTTAGTTAGTAGAACTATTATTCAAATTTGTGGACCAATCACTAATACGAGGCCGGAGACAATGAAGAGGTTGATCAACTTTCGCAGTCTGAAAATAATCAAACATGCAAGCCAAGACGCATTGGACAATTACTGGTGATTGGAAGGTGAAAGCTGGAAACACAGCCAAAAGACCAGTGGCTGTAAAATATGGCCCTGGTCACACAGGCAACTCTGGAGATCACCAACAATTTATTATTGAATACACCTCCTGCCTCTCAACAACGAAACCAAATGACCCACTGTGCTGGACAAATCTGCTGCAAAGAACGTTTAAAGTGTGAAGGAACAAGGATGTCACTCTGAGGACTAAGAGGCACCTGACCTAAGAAAGTCTTTTTCAGTCATCACCTATGCATGCAAAGGCTAGACGATGAACACAGAAGATCAAAGAAGAATTGATATCTTTGAATTAAGGAGCTATGGTCTTGGCAAAGAAATGAAACAAATCTCAGACCATCATAGGAATAAACAAATCTGAGTTTGGAGAAGTCCAACCAGCTTGCTCCTGAGAAGCAAGGACGGCGAGACCTCACCTCACATCCTTTTGATGTGTAACTAGAAGAGACTGGAACCCGAAGAAGGCCATCATACCTGGTCAAGTAGTGGATCAGCAAACAAGAAGAAGACATTCAAGAAGATGGATTGACACAGTGCTTGCCACAATGGGCTCAAAAGCAGCAAGCCAGTGACTAGAGTAAGAATTGCACAGACCTGGGCAATGTTTGGGTCTTTTATGCAAAGTGTTCCTGTGAGATGGGACTCACTCGATACCCCCGAACAACAACAAAAGTTGGAGGTAATAGACATTGTCCACTTTCCCCATATATTTTACATAACCAACCAGACATGGCCAGTAGTGCTGGAAATGATTGCTCATTAACATTGAATTTCTCAGAGCTTCTTTGTGTGCCCTGCAAACTGTGTGTGTGTGTGTGTGTGTGTGTACATGGGTGGGGCGTGCGTTCTGATGTGAGTTTGTGTGCTCGGGGTGGAGGAGGCAGGGGTAGGTTCTTGCTGCACTTTGGCTGGTGGAGAAAAAGGGACTGCAGGAGTGGCCTACCTGTCAGACACATCGAGGAGAGGCAGCACGGTGCACTGCCACAGATCCAAGCCTTCACTGGCGGCACCATGCCAGACCAGCCTGCCCTGTTCCTTTCCTGTTTTGTTCTCCACCAGCACCAAGGATATGTTCCCCTTCAGCACTCCACGGATGAGCCAGGACATCCGGAGCTGTGAGGAGAAGAGCCACAAGAGTGGAATGTTATTTCCAGAAGAAAGCATTAGGTAAGTTTTCCTGGAATCCTTGATCAGAGTGTACAGGATTTTGCTGGAGAGTCACCCAAGGTCTGTCTGCCCAGAAAGGAGAGCAGGAGGGTGACAAATGACTCTTATTCATTATCTCTTAGAATAGCTCCCATATACTCATATGCCTGTGTAAGGTCCAGCCATGGGCAGTTGGGGAGCTTTGTTCAGGTTGGTGTTACCATCCGACACTTCACAAGACTCTGTCCAGATCATGGAAGCATTAAAGGATCTTCTAAGGAAGCATCAAAGATCCTTGTCTATGAGCATGGATGCCAGGAATTCATGATCACACACATTGCCAGGGCTGGCTGGCAGCCCAGGTTAAGACTGAGGCATAGAGGAAATTCTCCTTTGACGCCCCCAGAAGAAAACAACACTCTTGACACATTGATTCTAGACTTTTGGCCTCCAGGACTGTGAGACAACACATCTCTTGTTTCAAGCCAGCTTGCTAGTTGTGGCTTGTCACAGTAGGGCTAAGGAAGCAATAGTCAAATCTCTGAGCCTGGGCAAGTGATTTGTGGTTTTTACTGCCTTGGGTGGTTTTCTTATTACTTCCTTAAATACATCAATTTTGAATGATGCTATACTTCATGCTGGGGGTTAGCCAACTTGGACTTGAATCTGGGGCTACTGGAACATAGAGATCAGACCCACATGGGCACAGCAAGCTACTGTAACATGGTTGTCTTTGAGGATGGGGACACTCACTTTACCAAAAGGAAGCTATACCCTGCGCTCACAGAGTGTCTTTATTAAAGATTCTGATGGAATTGTTCACAAGCTCTTTGAAAGGAGACGATAACTCATAATCTTTTTGAGAAAAGTCTAACACATTTTCCCCCAGAGGCAAGGTACACCACAAACAAGGTTTCTGGCCTTTGGGTTGGAAATAATAGAGGTTGTACTTTTGATAGAAAAAAATCTATAAACAACATGTAGAATGATGGACAACTGTATCATATCATGGCCCCAAATATTCCTGTGCAGGTTGTATAATAAAAAAATGCCTATTGTAGAAAAGTAGGTACAACATGTTCTACAGCAAGCTGGTGCTTTCCTGGGCTATGATGTCCTTCCTTTCGCATTGTTTGAGGACATGCTTCTTTGTAAATGATCATCTTTTCCCTCCGGGGCCCTCAGGTACTGACTTACACTCAGATCAAGGAGGTGAAGTACATGTGAGAGCCCCACATTTCCCACTCACTTGCATACCAACCCTTGACTTATAAGGCCACCCCTGGACATGGGGTTTTCCTGATACAGTTTGACTTCTGAGGTCCTAAAATTGGTGAACTTCATTTATAGCAACAGCCTCTTTCACTTAGAATTGTCCACTTACTTTCCCATGTCCAAAATGCCAAATATCTGTCTCTATTGAAAATTCCCAGGTTAATGTGATAAGTCTGCTAATTGTTAAGGATCACTTGGCAATCTTGTGCAGTCTGGAAACCACGATGGGGAATTGTAATCCTGCTTTGGCTAACGCTATTCTGTCAGCTCTCAGTCCATGTCAAGCAGTGTCCACTTGGGGAAAACGCATGTTTCTCTGCCTTTGTGCTTTGGCCACAAGGTATGGCTGCTTTGAGCTGCTGTGGATTCAGAGTGTTGAGCCTTCATGCCCTGGACGGCTAGCGGTCCTTGTTCATCTATTCTTGACTTCTGAACACAATGCAATGGGCATTTCAGTCTTCCTCTACTGACTTAAACATAGGTGATGCTGTCATCTTCAAACTCTCCTTCAATCCAGGATCATGATTCCTATATCACCAAGAGAGATGTGCTGTGCCAGATCTAGTTTCTTTCCACATTTATCTTCCTCTTCCTTATTCATCTTTGAAGCACAAGCACCGATTTATTCTTCCTTTGTCTTCTTTTCATGTCTTAGAGGAAGACACATCTTTCGTTTTCTTCTGTTAGCCCCTTCCCGTTTTAACTTATACTGATTTACACTTTCTTAATAGTTGCATCTCTTTTGTCCAGCACCTTCAGAATCTCTCTCTTATGACTCCTCTGTCTACAAGGAAGATCAGCTATTGTCTGTCCTGAAACAACCGTCTTTACTTGATTGCCGGTTCCCCTGGCTCACGCCTATTTCTGTACCTCTGTTCAGATGTTAATGTCTTGGATAACTGAAATGTAACTGCTTCAGCTCTATCCCTGTCACCTAAAAGTCTTTCTTGGCTATTATCTTCTTTCTAATGAAGCAACACCATATCTTTTATAACTTGCTTTCTGAATTCTTTCCATAGCCTCCTAAGATGCTCCCCCCCCCTCCAGTTTCTTGATTTTAAATCCTTTTGGATCATTGTGTCACAGTTTCCTCTGTATCATGGCCATCTGTGACGCTGAGCTCAACAACCTTTCCTGGGTTTTCATTCCCTATTGAATATAATCAAGACATTCACATTACTCTATAATCAAAGCAAACCAACTCTTCCCTCAGTGAATATTTATTGAGTACTTTAAGCTGAGTCATCCAAGCCCTCTAGTATGGTCTAAACGCCCAAATCTTAGAGTACTGGATTCAGATCCACTCTTCCCATCAATGCTCAGTTTTCTCTTCTCTAAGATCTGCCTTCTAGAGTTATAATGAGTAGTGAGTGGGAAAGTAAGTAAGGCAACAAAATGTCAAAAAGGATCTTTTGATTTATTAAGAAAAAAGGATCTTAAAAAGTCGCGAGACACATACACTCTTTGCATAGGAGGCATGAGAGCACCCTAACACAGTACTTTCAAGAGAGTTGGGTGAACATAGGTGAAGTGATTCTTAAACCCTAGGTCATAGTAGAGAGTTCCTGAAAATGACACTTGATATTTCCTACATTTCCTCACACCTTCCTGCAGTGAAGCCTTTTCTTCATGCCAAGTCCATGGGGCGTCCTGGGTTCTAATCCACACACTGATTACTTGGTTCTTTTTCTGTTGTAGCTTACGTGGCATCATGGTTAAGGGGTCATCCCCTCCCTGGATCATCTAAAGTGAGTCAGTAAGCTACTCTGACAGCTGAACAAAGAGAAGGTGGCAGCGGTGGGTGGCCTGCATGCCCAGAACTCCTGGGGCCTTGGGGTGCATGAGTGTTGCATGGAGAGTAGAGGTGAGCCAGTAGATGTGGGCCCCAGAATTCTCCCACATCGGGACACTGGCCATCTTTGTACCTTCCTTGCCTTTCGCCACCTCTGGGATTTCCTCTTTCTAACTCCTCAACTTACTCTTGCCTTATCTTCCATTTAAAAAAACCTCTATCATTCTAGGAAGAGTTTCCTCATCATCCCTCTCAGAATTGAACTTCCCCTCCTCTGAAATTTGTAGGAGGTTATCGGAATTATCTTGGGGCATCACTGTCCTCCTATCTTACTTACTGCCTCCTTGGAGCTATAAAGAAGGTCAAAAACTGTCTTATTGATGTGTCTTGTAGTCATCGGAGCTGTCAACTGAGCCATGGGAGGAGCCAAAGAAGATCAGAGTGAATGAAACAAAGTGGGTCAAACCATCTCATCATTACTCTAAGGGCCACGCAATTGATCTTCCTTCCTGTGATTTCCCCCAGCGGTTTCCTGTCTTCTAGGGAACTGGTGCCAGGAATGGGAAAAGAGCCACCAGCTCCCTAGCCAACTGGCCATATTCCAAACTGCCCAAGTGTCAACTACTCTCAGAAACTTTTAGGTCCAAGTAGAGTCTGTAGTGGCATGAGCCTGTCAGTGAGACATAGGCCTGCAATGTCGTATGTCTTCAACAGCTTCCTGTTGAGTATTTTAGGCCAATCCATCTGCCAAAGGAGGGGAGGGGATAAGATATCTTTCTTAGCTTCTGGTATCAGTACTAGAGGGAGGTGATCATCCATTCATTCAACAAATATATACTGTATCCTACTCTGTGATATATAATACAAGAAATCAAATGAGAGATTATAAATGTGTTGAGCATAGAAAAAGGAAAAATAGAGTCAATTGATACTACTTAACTATTTAGACTTCTATATAAGTCAGAGATTAGAAAATGACTCTCTGTTCACTTTATAGTTATGCTTATTGCAGAAAATATATTATCTATAGTCACGAACTAAGCCAAGTAGTACACTGTGTGAGTTCTGGCAAAGTCTAGTTCTAGAATTATACACAGAAGCTTCGGAATAAGATTATTGACTGACAGAGAGGTGGCTGGCCATTCTGTGTTCTTCTGCCATTGATTTTTTTTAATCTACTGAGTTTTCTGTAGCATAACACGTCTAGGTAGACATTACTTTTTTTTTTCCATCAGCATAGTTTTAGTCTTCCCCTCCCACTTTTTATTGGAATATAATTCCCACATGACATAATTCAATAGTTTAATCATATTAAGAAGAATTGTGCAATCATCTCCACAATCAATTTTAGAACATTGTCTTTTTTCATGCACTTACTGCTTTTAAATCCCCATTTACCACAACCTCCCCAGCCATGGTTCTAGGCAATTAGTGACCCATCTGCTATTCCCATTGACAGCCCTGGATCCCATCCACAGGACAAAACACCTAACCACCATGACAAAATAAAACAGAGAAAAACCCCAACTGAAAAAGAAAACAGTGATGGCTAAAAACTTGAACAAATTTTAAATGGGTCAAAAGGGAGAGCAAATGATCAAATGGTGCATTTTCAACTAATTACCTTTCCAATATTCTCTCTCTTGTAGCAAGTCTGTGGCCTTCCTGGATGTGATCAGAGGAACTCCTGATTGACTGGGAAGCATGAGTTGGCCTCTGGACCTTGTCCTGGTTACCCCTAGTACCTCTCTGAAAGGCACCACAAGCAACTGGACTTTGCATGAATACCAATTCTAGTCTACAAACTGGCTCGTTCCAGCTTTACTCCCAGCTGAGAATTTGCCTTTCTACTCTGATACACTAAACAAGAACCTGCATTTTAACCAGCTTCCCATTCAGATCTCAGCAGGGGTAATTCAGCGACCTGGGGCATCCTTCTTGTATCTTCCTTGAGACTGTAGGATTGCTTTCAGTCAAACCCATCTGCGTTTATATTCCAAGGTTACTGTCTATTTACTGTGTGACCTTCAGCAAAGCACTGATCACTTCAGAAGCTCTATTTTCTTATCCCCCAACTTTTGATAATAGCTGTCATGGATGGATATGTGTGTCCCCTACTGGGATATCCTGAAATCCCAAGCTTCTTGAATGTGACCTTGTCTGAGGAAATACGTTTTTTCTTTGTAATATTATCTGTGAAGTTAACGACGTCATATAGGAGTAGGATAGGTCATGAATTTGAATCCTTCTTTGAAAGGTGCCGTGTACAACAGAAAGCAGACCTGGAAACAGGTCCACAAAGAGGGAAGACAAGAAAGGGGGCTGCGAGGTTCCCAGACACATGGAAGTAATTCTTCCCCATCCTGCAGGGTCAATATGAGTCAGTACTGACTTGATGGCAACGGAAGTGATGTGTCTGGGTTGAACCAGAGACGTATTCAAACCCTTGCACTTAATTCTAGCCTCGAGTGAAGCGCAATTCATTCCTATGGCATGGCCCTGCCAGATGCTCACCCTTGTGAAGAGAGCACTGGAGACATGGGTGTTATAGCAAAGTGTGGTGAAGAAACCAGATGGTGCCCGGCTATTGGAAAGAATAGCACCTGGTGTCTCAAAGGCTTGCTCCCTGTTGAGTATTTTAGGCCAATCTTAAAGTGAGGCTTCAAGTAAGGCCCCATAGAAGAGGCAGATCAGGCTGTGTGATTTAAAGATTGCAAATAATATAACCCAAGTATAAGGAGGGAGTGGCATCAGGGCTTAAATTTTGAACACCTTGTTTGCAGAATGCTATGGATGGCAGTGGAAGCACTGCCTTCATTTGCAGGGCCCACACATGGATCGAATCTCCGGTGAATCCCTTCTGACCATAGTTGTGAATGGACCCTTTCATCTTTTATCTAGAGCAGGGGTTCTCAACCTTCCTAAGGCCGCACCCCTTTCATACAGTTCCTCATGTGGTGGTGGCCCCTCAACCGTAACATTATTTTTGTTGCAACTTCATCACTTGTAATTTTGCTACTTCTATGAATCAGGAAACCCCAAATGAAAGGGTCGCTTGACCCTCAAAGGGAGAACTGCTAATCTAGAGAAGATGGCAAAGTTCATTTTAACAGATGCAGTTAGGTTTACATGCAATATCTTATCAATTGATCTCCCTTTCGATCCATTTTAAAGTTGTTTCAGTTTAAAAAGTGAAGAGGATGTATTAAGTCCCTAGTGAATTCCCTCTGACGATGGGCCAGAGGTGGGGACAGCATTGCTGTCATGCATCGGACAGCATTGGAAAGCTGATGGTGGCAGATGGGTTAAGTTAAAATTTAAACACCTTATTGTTTAATCTCCCTTATGATCAACATAAATTTTTTCTTGTTTTAAATATTTCCTGCTTCCTCTTTTTTTCCTATTGAGGTCTATTACCTGTTTTATTTTATTGTTGTTAGTTAAAAATAATGTTTTTCTCTCTATGTAATCCAGTAACTGGAGGAGTGGTTCCTTGGGGGGATGGCAGGGGAGGTTGGGGGGAAGTGGGCAGCTAATCACAATGAGGACACGAATGAAGACAATGTTCTCAAACGAATTGTGGCGATGATTGGACAACGCTTCCTGATGTGACTGAACTCTTGAATTGTATGCGATGTGAGTTATGTGCCAATCAAACTATTGAAAATAAGTTTTTAAATGGGGCTGTTAGAATATGAATGAGAAATGATCTTCCCCTAGAGCAGACAGAGAAGAGAAAAGGAGAGAAGAGCAAAGAAGATTCTAGCCTTTAGAACTGTAAGAAAACACATTTCCTTCTGCAAAGTCACCTCTTTGTGCTCCTTTGCTATGTCAAAACCCTGGGAAACTATGGCAATTGCCATATTGTCCCTCTCCACTGTAAGAGGTGGTTATAAAAACTGAGTTAGATAAAGAATTAAGGAAGCCTATGTGAGAGAATGAACTGAAAACCAGTGAGTTCCAAACTTAGATGCAAATTAGAATCACCTGGGATGCTTTCAAAGCTTCCAATGTCCAGGCTCAACCCCGGAGGTGCTGATTTAATTGGCCTTGGGTAGGTCCCAGTGTCAGCAGTTTTTAAAAGCTCCCCGGGTGATTCTGAAGTGCAGTCTGGTGGAGACCACTGGGGAGAGAGGGCTACTTAGTGCAGGAAGTAGCATGGTCCTCCCAGCCAGGGGTCCATTTCATCTTGGTCTTTGAGGAAGAGGCAATTCTTAATAACCATGAAATAAAAGGTTTAAAATACAGCCGCCGCCGCCAGAGTGTAGAGCAGCGGTTCTCAAGCTGTGGGTCATGACCCCTGTGGGGGCTGATACATCACCGTAGCAAAATGACAGTGATGGAGTAGGGAGGAAAATAATTTGATGGTTGGGGGTGGCCATCACAGGGGGAACTATGTGAAAAATGCATCCTCAGGAGGGCTGAGAACCACTGGTGTGGGGGGAGTGTTTCTCCCACAGGAAGAAGGATCATCCCCAGTAGGGCTCCCCACCCCTCCCTCCGCCATGGGGCTGCCACACCACCTGGCCCAGCACATAGTGAGAAGGGTCACTTTGAGTTTGCAAGCACATGTCCCTCGAAGACTTCCATTTCTCCTAGTGCCTTCTCCTGACCATCAAGGCTCAGATGCCCAGGCGGGACAAAATCTGCTCTTAGAAATTCGCTCTTACTGAGTTAAGTGTACTTAACTGACACGTGGCTGGTGCTAGGAGTTCCTACGGTGTAGTGGTTATGCATTGGGCTGCCAACCTCAAAGTTGGCAGTTCAAAGCCACTAGCTGCTTGGAGGGAGAAGCATGGGGCTTTCTGCTCCTGTGAAGAGTCCACCCAGTCCTGCGTGGTCCCTGTGAGGCAGCACTGACCTCCACTCCCGGGCTGTGCCATTGGTTCTTTGACGGCTATTGCTGTTAGTGGCCAAAATAGTCCATTGGACCCCACGTGTACAGAGTAGACCAGCACTCTGTGGGGGCTGGGGGTCTCAAGACTGAATTTGGGGGATCCAACAGCCTGGCATTTCTTCTCAAGTGCTTCCATTGGGTTTGAACACCAACCTTTGGAGAATTAGATAAGAATTTAACCATTGGTCTTTCTTTCCTAGGGACTCCATTTGGGCAGCCTGTGGATTATAAAGTCATTTGTTACCTGGATATTTGCTGGATGCCAGAAAAGGATCTCACTTAGGTCTCTACCACGGCATGTTATCCTTGAGATAGGCCTTTGTGTAGGCACACCCGGTTTGCAGGCGTGGGAAGTGAGTCTCAGAGAAGCATGCCAAGGTCCCCGCCATCACCTGCAGTCTTAGGTCTTAGAATCCACTAACCTTCCCACTTCAGCTGTCTGTCATGTGACATGCCTATGACATGGCGATGCTTAGACCTCGGGTGGGGGCACTGCCAAGGTTTCAAAGTGTCATCTGTGGGCCGGCAGCACTGACATCACCTGGATGCTTGTCAGAATTGCAGGATCGAAGCCTACGTCCCCCACTGACCAACTGAAGCAGAATGTGTATTTGAACAAGGTCTTGTTCTAGACATGACACGGTGTTGCAGGAATTAGGAGGTAGTAGATTTTAAACAACTCACAGCCTTTGTCTCTACCAGACAAGCAAGAGTCATATAGACTCGTATGCGGACATACGCATTACACATACATTCACACCACTATGGGCAATGCTACACAAATCACAAGAATATTGACAAAAAATAGCACACGCAAGAGCCTTTAACGAAGACGAGTTGGTTCCTTGAAGACACATTGTAATAGATCTAGGTCATGACGGACACCTCTTGCCTAATAAGCTCTCTTCTATGAAGGCAGGCAGCAAATGGGACAAGTGACAAGAGACCACACCAGGGGCACGCCACCACCAATTATGTCTCGTGGCTCCAGCCAGCCCATTCACGAGGGCCCCCGTCCCTCCTCCCTCTCGGCAGGGCCTGCTGGACTTTCCAATGACATGCTCCCAGTGTTTGTCATTTCCGTCATTAAAGTTCTGTACGTAAAGCAGGAGGAAGCATTGTGGCCAGGTCTGCTGCACTTACTTCTCTCAGGTCCCTTTCCTCCCCCAGAGGTAACTGCTGCAATTTTATGTCTAGAACATGCCCCGTATTGGCTGGGCATACCTCGTGGCAGACTAACCACGACCTCTTAGACCCTTCCGAAATTTCAGCATGGAGTTCAGCTGGCGTTGGCCAAAAGAGACTCAATGGACATAGATAGTGACCATTCTGAGTGCAACGTTCTTGGATGGACGGCGTGATACGGGGGTGGGAGTGGGGGTACACTCTCTCTTGGGATTTCTGCAGGACTCTGTGAATTCCAGAAGTAGAGATGCAACCCAGGGTGCACGGTGCAGTGTGGGTTTGGGGTCCACAGAAGCTCACATTTGTCAGTGGGCAGAGATGCTCAAAAGGCAATGTGTTTGTGCGGAGGGGGTGGCTGCACAGTCGCCGGCTATTCTCCAGAGGAGGCGGCTGGGTCATCAGGATGGAGGTTGTCATCTGGGGCATGCAAGGTCAAGGTGAGAGCTAAGATTCCGTCCCAACTTAGGGTACCTCCATGACTGGGGAGGCAGCTCAAATGGCAAGAGTTTCCTGTTTCTATGTTGCCTCTTATTCAGAGTCTAAACAGGCGGGGGCCGAGCACTTTGACTTACTGCAACATTCCGTGGTTTTGAACACTCTCTTCTATTTCACCTGGGAAGAATAAACACCAACTTTCTAGCTATAAATAACCTAATGAAAAATCAACCCAACACAGCAAGAAGCAGTCCAGATGCAGATTTTCGAAAACAAGCAAATTAAAGGTGATGCTGGCAAGTCCTTGCAATTATGGGAGCTTAAAGAACACCAGGTTTCTGGTCATGTAGGAGACTTAAAAGACAAGAATCCTTCCCTAAGTCATTAGTCCATGTCTTCTTTCTGACAGATCTCCGTGAAGCTGGAGGGGTGGGAGGTGGAGAATAGACAGCCAGGAGCATCCACTTGCCCTACTTGTAAGAATGCACAGGCAGGTGCACACAGATGCAAACCTAGGATAACATATAACATGTAAAGTATATCCACAGACAACATTAATGCAAATAAATGTCTTATAAATGAAATAGCATATAGAATAATAACGCAGTTATCCTTGGGTGGTGAAGATATGAAATTAACAGGCATCCTCCCAACCTCCTCCCCCACTTCTTACTTTTGATAACTAGAGCAAAAACTAATAAAATAGATTTGAACATGCAACTCTATGAAGCATGTTAAAGAATACTTAGCGCTCCTTTCTTTACCTAGCTCATTGTCATTGAGATCATTGAGTCACAGGGACCCTCTATAAAGTTTCCAATCCCATAAATCTTTACAGAAGCAGAGAGACTCATCTTTCTTTCTTGGAGTGGCTGGTGCGTTGGAACAACAGACCCTGTGGTTGGTCAGTAGCATGGTCAGGGCTCCTCCTTTATCTATTTCTCATGACCATAGAGTTGATTCCAACTCAGGGGGACCCTCTA
The DNA here is from genome assembly GCA_004026705.1 of Nesogale talazaci. Lineage (NCBI taxonomy): Eukaryota > Metazoa > Chordata > Mammalia > Afrosoricida > Tenrecidae > Nesogale > Nesogale talazaci. The sequence goes on from PVJH01004662.1 coordinate 41,173, forward strand.
GGACAGGGTAGAACTGTCCTGTGGGTTTTCAAGTGTCTAACTCTTTAAGGGAATGGAAAACCTCAACTTTCTCCTGCAGAGCAACTGGTGGTCTTGAACTCCCGACCTTGTGATTAGCAGACCAACACATAACCCACTTCGTCACCAGGGCTCCTCCTTCAGCTAAAGATATGTTCAAATCTCCACGGATCTGTGTGGAAGGACATGTGCAAGTATGGTAGCAGGGATTATCTCTCAGGGGTAAGACTGTGGGTAACTTCAGTTTTCTTCTTCAGAATTTATTGTATTTCCATTATATTCTACAGTGAAGATAAGAGTATTTTTAGGATAACAAAAACAATGAACCCTGCATTTTAGAAAGACAATGAGGGAGGATTTTTGAACTGTTGGGAAGCAGGAAAAGATGGTGTCTTTGCAGCCCTCCTAGAGAGAGTGGGGAGCCCTGCTGTTGAGTAAGTGTTGGACTGCTAAACACAAGATCAGCAGTTCAAACCTCCCAGCTGCTCCTTGAGAGAAGGATGAGGCTATCTTCTCCCATAAAGATTGACAGCCCCAGAAACCCTACAGAAGGATTCGATGAACCAGAGTCAACTGGACAGCAGTGGCTTCTGTTTTGTTTAAAAAAAAATGATTGCTTTTCAAAACCATTTTATTGGGAGCTAATACAGATTTTGTATCATTCCATTGTGCAATCACATCAGGCAATCTTGTACAATTGCTACCTCCATCAGTTTCAAAATAGTCTCTTCATTCTTGTACTCCTCAACATCTTGTACTCCCCTCCCCACTCATCCCTCCTGACACCCCCACCCCCCCACATTGTGTCTCACAGGAACCTTTAGTCTACTGACTATCTCTATAGGTTCAGCACTCCTGAGTTTCATAGACTGAAAAACAACAAAGATTCAAGAGGTCCACCCCCAATGACAAAATACATCAGAGATATATTTCAGTATGAAAAGAAATTCCAACAGAAAATGTCGAAACTCAAATTGGCCCCACCCTGTATCAGAGGGGTGTGTGAGTGTGTGTGTGCATGCGCACATGTGTAAAATGACAAGGTTTTCACCATTCAAGTCAGGTGTATCTTTTTTTTTTCTTTTAGGGAGGTTCAGCAACTTTTTCTCTGAACTGTAGGAATTTCTATGGAGAGCAAGGGAAAACAGGTGCTTCTGGGGAATTGAAGAGGGGTCGCCCTGTGAATGGAACCAGGACCCGAGAATCAAAAAGAGGGATTCTGCCTCCACTTACTACATATATGCTCAGTGTCTCAGAATCTTCATCTGCAGAGTGGGACAAAAGCAATGGACAAACATTAGTCCCTCTCTCCTCTATTGGAAAGAGAAGGCAGAGCACAAAGAGCTGGGAAGAAACAGCATAGAACGAACCAGAAAATGATCACTGTCTGAGTGAAGCTCTTGGTATTAAAAGTCCCAATCCAATGTCTTATCTTCCAGCCTCCCTAGAAAACAACCTTTCCAGTGTTATGAGATACACACACACACATATATGTGTATATATATATATATTTCTCAGAGACAGTTACAGTCAAATAATATGGTCCTGGTCAAACAGCCTCTCTGTGCCTGTTTCTCGGCATGTGGTAGAGAAGAGACTGCAGATTCTCTCTGTAGTCTTCTTGCTTGGAGACAGGGCTGAGTCCATCTAAGGCCCCCCCAGAATGAAATCTCTCCAGAGAGTCTCTGATCCAGGCACACGCATGCCCTATTTGTGCTCCCATAGCCAGGTCCTTTAACAAAGTGTCCCACCTGACTTTTAGCTGCGTGGGCTTGCTGTAATGACCTCCGAGGGTGGCACCAGAAGCCACAGCATTACATATGGCTTTTGAGAGGGGCCCAAAGCCATGCCAAGTGCTGAGTCCTCCTTCTTCACAGGCCTGCCTCTCCGGATGCCACGACCGAGCCATTCACGTTGAATGGCTCAGCGTTATTAAATTAATCATGGCCAGCTGCAATTACAATTGCTGTTGATGACTTGGGCCCGTTGGTGTGTGGCCTGGCACGTCAGCCAGGGCCCAGAAAGTGGTGACGGAATGCTTGACTCCCTGGGGGCCATCTAGTTCCTGGTAGTGGTAGCGACTGTTTTGACACAGAAACTCCAGGTATGGATGCCTGAATCATGGAGGAGGGTCCTTGTTACCGCTGGTCCCGGACAGGGTTATGCTTCTCGTTGATGTTTGCACAATGAATCAACGAAGCAGGCTGCGAGGGCACATCCTACTGGTGTTATCATTAGATATTGTGAAAACAAACAAACAATGCCCCAAGATGCCCACATGTTGTTACTTGGTTGTTGTTATGTGGCCTGGAGTAACTCATAGCAGTCACAAGAACAAAACACCAACCCATACCATACCAACCCCACAATTGTTGGAGCCCAGTGCAGTAGCCACTACGATAGTCCATCTTACTGAAACCCTTTCTCTTTGTCACTGCCTCTCTGCTTTACCAGGGATGGACGGGTCTCTCCTGACAGGCAGCATATTCAAACGTGTCTTTCAATATTCTTCGCCAGACCACCATTCCAATGCTCAGCTTCTCCTCTGGTCTTCTTGATGTAACGTCTAACTTTCACATGCAGTCCCCGCCCTTGGGAATGAATGACCTGGTTGGGTCAGGCACACCTTCATCCTCAGAGGGACCTCTCTGCTTTTCAACCCTTTGGAAAAGGCATGTGCAGCTGATTCTACCTAATGCGATGTGTTCTTTGAGCTTTGGACTGCTGCGTCCGTCAGCATGAGGTAGAGCCGAGTAAGCTGAAATCCTGGACAACTTCTCTCTTTCCCCGTGGATCAGGATGTTACTCACTAGTCCCGAGGGGGAAGACTGTGCTCTCCTTTACCTTGAGCTGCGCCCCTCCCCCCCAACTGAAGTCACAAATCTTCGATCTTCATCAGCCACTGTTTCAAGCCCTCCTCACTTTCTGTAGACAGATGCGTCATGTGCATATCGTGGGTGGCTAATTGGTGAAGGAGAGAAGTAGAAACACTCACAATACCCAAATTTTGGTCAGTAGTGACCGCTCACCATGTATGCAGAATAAAAGGAGGGAATGACAATAATAATCATTCACTGAATACTGTGAAATTTACATTCCCCCTTTAATTTTTTCTGATAGTCACAATAACTTCATGTATGGAATAAAATAGGTATTATTCTTATCGCTCACAAGGGAAATGACTTGCACAGGGTCATACGACTCATAACTGGCAGAGCTGGAGTTTAAATTTAGGTGGCTTCAGTCAATCCCAGGGGCCCATGACGACCTAGGGATGTGACTCTGAAGTTGGACAGACGTGGGTTGGAATTCTGACTCTTCCCCTGACTACTGGTGTGACTGTCGACAAGTCACTTAAGCTCTGTAAGCCTCAGGTTCTACGGTTACAAAACCAAAACAACCAACTCTTCTCCTTTAGCCATGAGCTCATTGTGACCCCTGGGCACTCTGGGCGGCTCTGCAGCTGAGGCTTCAGAAGTCGACACAGGTCAGGCCTGTATTCCAAAGACCCTCTGGCAGGGGACCACCAGGGTGGGAACTGCCAAGCTTTTGCACGACCCAGAGACGGTACATCCTAAGACCACAGCTCAAGGCTTTCTCAGATCATGTTTCCTTTATGAGGGTGGTAAGCAACTACCTAGGTCCTCTAAGGACTTCAGACACAGATACAGGATTGTGGTGACTTGTGGGGGTGGGGCAGCTAACGTGGAGGTTGGCTTCCGGGGAGTTCCTGGCAGGAACGCTACCGTTCCCCATGCCCGTTGGCGTCTCAGTGTGATCAGGTGGGCTGAGGGAGCTCATACCTTGCTGCACTGCTGCCTGTCCAGCATGGCTGCAAGGAGACAGCCCTCCCTCTTTGAGCCTTTCTCTCCCCATTTGTGCAAAGGTTACCTTTTATCTCCCCTGCAGGGCTCCAGGGCAGACATTGGAGCGATAGGAAGGGGAAGGTGGTCTACCGGGCAGGGGACGAAAGAACTTTTGCTGGGTTGGAAGAGGGTGCTCTCTACATGCTGGCTGGGTGAGGAGAAGAGCTGCTGCCACTCGTGGGGACAGTGATGATGGGGCCCATCTGCTGCAGGTAGAGCACCAGCTGGTCTTGGCGGCTCACATCAACTCCCCTATCAAGAGACGGTCCCATACACCCTTGTCCACCCCCGCAGAGAATGGGGATGGAAAGGCTGAGATGCTTACAGCTATGAAGGTTGGCTTCTGTACTCCCTGGCTTTGCGGCTTGCTGCGATGAGCTGCTGCCGTCTCTCTGCATCCCCCCACCCCCCCAGACCCAGATCTTGCCTGGGGAAGCTCCTGACTGGTAGGATCTGCTCAGTCTGCCTGAACAGCATCGAAGGTCTCGGTCCCTCCCATTGCTCTGGGTGCTGCCCGGGATGAACCACTCCAGTGCTAATGGAAAGGTAGGCATTTCCAGCCCGCTCAGAACCTCCTTGGAAGAAAGGCCTGGTGATTGACTTCGAAAACGCCAGCCTTTGCACGCCCGCCCAGAGCGCAGCTCCACGCTGACACGTCTGCGGTTGCTTTGAGTGGCAGGGGAGTTGACAGGGGCTGGTAAAGGACTCGGCTTCCGCTTCTGCTCTTTCCTCAATCGCAGTCATCCTAAATAATGGTGAAATGGTTCCTCTCCTTCTTCCCAGCTTCAGAGTTCTGTTTGTCTGGGGACACACGTGAATGAGGCTGGTTAGCCCACAGGTGCGTGTGTGTGTGTGTGTGTGTGTGTGTATGTGTGTGTGTGTGTGTGTGTGTGTGTGTGTGTGTGTGTGTGTGTGTGTGTGTGTGTGTGTGAGAGAGAGAGAGAGAGAGAGAGAGAGAGAGAGAGAGAGAACTGATTTTGTTTCAGAACCATCACTAAGATGCCAAAACAAGCCCCCTCCCTGCTGCCGCCAGCTGAGTCCCCGGGAAAGGATGGGCCTTGCTTCCAGCACCTTGAAAACTCCCCTGACTCTAAGTCTTTGTCCATGTCTTGCCACCACCAGGACTGTCCGATGGCGCTCTGAGCGGGCTAAGGGAATGGCTGAGGGCAACGTTGGACATTAGGCTCCATTTGCCCCCTCTGCAGGTTTTGACCCCACTTCTCATTCAGGGGAAGGACAGATACGGCAGTCTGCTCTGTCGAGCTTTACAGAAATCTCAAACATCCAAGGCCACTGGCCCCCACAGGGCTGCTGGGGGCCTCTGTTGCATCAGAATCGGGCAGTGGGTCCCTTTCCCCACAGAGCCAGACAACTCACGCAGATGTGGCCAGCCCAGCTGGGCAGCCTTCTGCTCTGAGGTCCCCAGCCCCCTCAGCTAATCAAAGTTTGCTCTTTATCACAAGGGCTGACGTCAGTGCACAAGGGTCCTCCTGGCTGTGTCCCAACATCTGTGTGTGTGTGCGCACGCGTGTGTGTGGTGTGTTTGAGCACGTGCTTGCCCATACACAGGAATGTGGAGGGGCAGCGGGCAAGGGAGACAGCACCATAAGTGGCTTGCCTGTAGGTGTCCCCACAAAATCAGGTGGGCCACACCCCGCTTTCTCTCCCTTTCAGCCCTGCAGTGCATAGAAGGAGGGTCTGCTTTTCGTGCTTGAGAGGGGGAGAAAGAAAATGAAGGAAGTCCATTTTATTTCCCCCTTCCCATTTCTCTCTAGGCCTTGTTCTGTCCTGAGAACGGGGTTTAAATTATTCTAGTCACAGGCAGGCTATTCAAATAAAATAGAATTCCAAACCACACGGGGCTTGTTGAGACATTCAGGCTTCTAGGATGTGTGAAAGGCGGTGGGGGTGGGGGGGTTGGGGGGGAGGGAGCGCGGCGCGGGAGTTGGGGAGGGGGGTGTCTCGCTAGGCTCGCTGTCCTCTTTATTACCCACAGCTGCGATGCCAGCCACATCCGCGCGTGTCTCAAAGCCAGGGCGGACGCGGATGCGCGAGCAGAGTCGGTCTGACAGGCAGAGAACACAGGAACGCCACCGCGAGGCTCCCCTCCCCTCCCCGATGGCAACTTTAATTATTTGAACTGGAGCTCAGCAAAATAAAAAATAAAATAAAATCAGAATATATTGTAAGTGGCTCCCCCTATTTCCCTCAGAGACTAGCTTTTGGGGGTGGGAGGGACGAGCGTGAGAGCAGGAAGGCCAGAGGAAACACAGCAGTGCGGCGCGCTCTCTCTCCGGCTCTGCTCGAGGCTGGGCGACAGAGATCTTTCAATATTCATGCCCGTGTGCAACTGTGCGGAGCCAGCCAGAAGGCAGCGCCTATAGTGGGGCGAGCGGCAGCGACCCTCCGGGGGGCACCAGCCGTGAGCTGGAGGCCAGGGGCACTGGGCTGGGCCCCAAGTGCCCTGGCTAAGTTTCTAGCCTTGGTGGGCGCCTGGCCTGGCCCCCCAGGGACTCCGAGGCCTCCACCCCATCATCTCGGACCCACCTCTCTAAATGGCAACTTCTGTCGCTCTGCGCAGCGTCACCTGGATTCCCCAAAGGGTGCAAATGGCTAACCAGTTTGCCAGCTGGAGTCCAGGGGCCTCCCCCTTTGGAAATGCACAGATGATGGTGGGGTTTCTTAGGGAGCTTTCTGACCTGTTCGACAATTACTTCAACTCCCTGTGGTGGGCTCGTGGATCAGGACTTGGCGGGGGGGGGGGGGGGGGGGGGGGGGGGGGGGGGGGGGGGGGGGGGGGGGGGGGGGGGGCTTGGCGAAGACTTAGTGTGGTGGGTGAGGAGGCTCCCGGTGTCAGCCTGGGAGCTCATCCCAGCCAGCAGCCGCCTGCTGCAGCCAGGACAGGACCTAACCCTGGTGAGGACTGTTTTCCAGGGCCCCGTGCTCCTGCACTTGTGCCCCACAGCCAGCAGAGGCCGTCTCCGATCAGTGGGGTCTGCAGGCGCCCACAGACCTAGTAAGCCCAGGGCACGGCAATATCCCTGCCAGCAAACTCCAGCGAAGGAAGTCACCTTGCTGCCTCCTGCAGTTGGGATTCAGATAAAATAAATGGCGGGGTTTACCAACCTTCCAATGCTGCGTTTCCATTTTGGTTATTTATTTTTCTGATGAAAACATTTCCTCCCCACCCCCCCAACCCTGGAAACTTAAAAATCCATCAGCCTTAGATGAATGGTCTGAAAGCTGAAGGTAAAACAACCAGGGAGAGCAGCGAGGACTTGCTCACTTCCCTTCATTACGCCTGCCGAGCCCAGGTCTGCAGAAGGGCAAGGAACAGCAAAATAGCCCACAGCAACATCGACTGGAAGGGGAGTGGGGTGGGGGAGAGACATGCAAGTAAAACAGAACACCTGTTTAAGCTATTGATCAACTCAAAGGTTATTAGAGAAATGATGAAGTATTAGGAAAATCTCATTTTTACCCTGACATTTTTTTTTTCGGAAATGATTCTCATGCTACCGCCAGTGAAAAATAAATTTAAAGATCAAATGTGTTTAATGTGGGCGTGCAGGTGAGCCCACCATCCGGCCTCCTTCTGATTTCTTCTGAAGATGCCCAGGCACTGAAGAAATATCAAAGATGACGGTGCAATTTCCCCATCTGCATCAGATCGCGCGGTTCCTCCGACACAATTTAATTTAATGAATCTATTTATTGGTGCCCTGACTTCTTCCAAAAAGGATTTCAGGTGGCTCATAGAGATACATAAAATCGAGTAAGATAACGTGAACTGGCAGAGGACCATGGGAGAGTCAGGGAAAATGCCGAGTTATAAGTAGGGAGGGGGGTGCCGGAAGGTCCACCGTGAAGTTCTATTTGCTTTCACAGTTCATCTCCCCATTGCCAAGATTAAACAAAAATGCATTTCTACCTCATTCTTACTTAAGTCTGTGTATTCAGATTCTCCGAACTCCCTTAAGGCCTTAAAGCTGACATGATGGAGAAAGCCTCCTTCTCTTCACCACCTCACCCTTCTGCCCCTCCAAGTGCCTTATCCTCAGAGGACTGGCAGTCAAAGTAGGGAGTTAGACTCTGCTCAGATGTGCAGTGTCCGTCCCTTGGGGGGAAATCATGGGCTACAGCACAGTCTTCTCCAAACGAAGACTGGAGGGAAGGGCTCCTGTGGATGTCCTGCTCTGGCCAAATCTAAAACACGTGTTGGCTGTGTTTGCGGTGCTGATGCAGGCATCAGGAGAGCCCCAAGATGCTCTAGGCAGGCTCCTGCTCCCCAAGAGTGTGGGATCCAATTCCTAGCTAAACGCCTCCTTCTGGTCTCCCGTTCTCCTTTCCATTGTTGAGCGCAATGTTGACCGAGGCCCCCTTAGAGCCAGCCACTGTCAAACTGCCAGAAGGCCTCCCCTGTTTGGGTACTCACATATTTGAAAGAACAGAAACACCTACCGGCTGTCCTGTTGACTTCGTACTTAAACCTTTATACGTGTCGTTGCTGGCAGTACTTGTGGAGGCTCTAGCAGACGGTGACCCCAGATCACAGAATGATGAGTTGCCCAGGCCTGGGCCATCCTCAAGACCTTTGTCTAGTCGGAGCCCCTTGTTGAGGCCATTGTGTGAATCCATTGCACCAAGGCTTTGCCTCGTTGTCACCGACCCTCTCCTTGGCTGTGCACGAGGGTCCTTTCCATCTCGGTGAACCCTCCTGTCTTGGAGGTTGGCACTCCAAGGGTTCCACTCTCCCCGTGAGGAAAGTGAGGGTCTTAGAGGCAAAACACCTGCCCGAACCACCTGCACCCCACCAGCGGAGGAGTTTGACTTGGACTTGGGTGACCTGACTCAGAACCCGTGAGCTCAGTTACCAAGCGCATTTCTTGGCCCCTAGAGAATAGTGAGGAAAAGCCAGCAGGTCCCTTGGCCATGAGGATGGACAAGTAATCAGGAGAGGCTAGTCTCTGGAAAAAACGCTGTCACGCCTGGTAAAGTAGAGGAACAGGGAAGGAGAGGAAGACCTTCCAGGGGATGGGTTGAGGGAGGGGCTACACCAAGGGGCTCCAGCACAGCCACAATGGTGAGGAGGAGGCTGGTACAGGGCCTGCCTGTGTTTCCTTCGGTTGGACATAGGGTTGTCATGTGCTGGAACTGATGAATGCCACCTACCAGCAACAGTAACAAGGGTCGTGGTGACAGTCCTTCAAAAGAGAGACGAGCTCGGGAACCACTGGGGAAGTAGTGGCTCCGGAGATGCCTCCTTGAAGGCCATCGATATCTTTAGTGAAATTTACATAAATCAAGTTTTGGATGTTGGACGTGAAGCATGAGGCCTTGATAGTTTATGAAAGGCGTTCTGGAGAAAGTCTTTGGCAAGTCTTTATCACCAGGCCCCTGGCACGTATCTTCATGGTTTGTTAAAGACTAGAGTCATCTCTGCAGATGGGACTCTAGCATTTAGATGGCTGAACAATCGCTAGAAGATGAGAAAGGCTCAAAGGGCCAGAAGCTAAAAGAACTCTCTCTCTTGTGTGGGGCTGATCCCATGAGCACCCCCACGCAGCCAGGCAGGCCACTTTCTTCCATGCAGGGTGCTTATGTGGAAGAGACCAGAGACATTAGAGAGTGAGAGGGATGGGGCACTTGCCTCACATGGAGAGTTCTTCATGGGGGCGGGGAACGTAGTGCTGGTCAGGGTTGCACTCTCAGGTGTGGGCACGTCAGTGGTGCTCAGCGACAGGGCTTGGCCTAAGGGAGAGAGGGTAAAGGTTGAGAAAACACCATCACCAGGAATGGAAGGGTTCTAGGGAGGTGAGGGGGCACAGTTGTTGGACTCTGACGTTCTCGTGGAACTACTTTGAGGGCCTACACTCCCACACTGCCTGTTATGTCCTGGAATCTGCAGACTGGTCTCCCATGGTCACCTCTGTTAGCCTACCACCTGGGAGCAGCCTGAAGCATGTCCCCTTCTCCCCACCCCTGCCCATTGACTCATGCCAGTGCTCTGTCCTCCAGTGAGTCCTCTGTCCTTCCCTTTCCTCTCCTTCAAATGAGTCCAGGTCATCCCATGTCTCATGTGCTGCCCAGGGAGGTCCACTTCCTGTATTATCCTAGCACTGAGCTGCTTGCAGACATGGGAGATTTGAACCCCTACCCTGAGTGGAGATGGGAAGAAGCACCTGTAAACCTCTGGGCACCGTGGAACATCCTCTAGATGGGAAGGGCTGTGGAGATGCGTTTCACAGTGAGATGGCAACCTCTTTTGAGCCTCCCAGAAATGTGAGCCTTCCTGTAGTCATTCATTTGTAGTAGTCTCCATCTTCGGGTGGAATGTCACTGAGTTGCCACCTACTAACAAATTCTGGTGGGTCCAGTGTAGAGTATGCAGGAAAGACTAGGGAACTCTGGAAGCACACATTCTCTCCCTGAGATAGAATTAAGGAGCTAAAGTATGTGCCTGGTGTGTGTGTGTGTGTGTGTGTGTGTGTGTGTGTGTGTGTGTGTGTAGAGAGAGAGAGAGAGAGAGACCTCATGCTATTGGTTGGGCGCCAATTGCCTTCGAATTATTCAAGACCTATCTGGTAGGACCACAGTGATTTGTTTCTGTACATTTTCAGGATGCAATAGCTTGCTCAATGGATAACGTTATAGATAGGTAGAGCTTTAAGGTAGGGATCACAATTCTATGTTCTTTGGCTGTAGGTAGGACACTTTCAGAGGCACTGAGGGCTCTGTCACTGGGCATAGTCAACATGGACAGGATAGGTTTTTGCTATGGGAACTGGAAGGGCAACTCTCATACTGAGATCAGAGACATCCAGTACTGATGCTCTTTTGGGTACAGAGATGGTACCTAGGATGATGCAGTGTGGTGAGGAGTCAGGGAGGAGAAACTGGAGTCCCTGGACCCTCCTCATGGGAGGACAGGTCCCTGAAGTAGTCACTCAGCCTTCTTTCCAAAGGGGCCATTGTGAAGAGGTGCTGGCTCAAAGCTAGTCCTCTCAGATCCAGCCAACTCTGAAGGCCAGAACTGACCTCACTACACAGAGGTGCATTTGGTCAGATGCTATCCTCGCCCATAAATGATTGTGATCATTGCTATTTTTTTCTCTCACTAAACCATTCATAGGATGTGCAGTCTTTGTTTACAAAGAGAGGAGTTTGGGTTCAAGGTCCACAGAGAGCAGACAAATGCAGGGGAGGGAGGCGGGTTTGCCAAGAAGTAGACAGCTCAGCCTCTGCCAAAGCCTGACCTGTGTGATGATGCTGACCTCAGAGCGCCTCTCCGATCACACACATATTTTGCCCAAGCCAGTGTCTCTGAGCCGGTGGCCACTTCTTGTGTGTGTGCTCTTTGCTGCTTGGGGAGTCAAACATGTGCTGTGGTGCACATGGTTATAGTGTGGGCGTGCGTGTCTACAGAGTTTGTCACCAGATGTAGGGTCCAGGGCACAACTAGGCACAAAAGACACAGGCTTCCTTCCCTGCCCCTTAATTCATGGCAGCACTCTGTCTTCCAGGGAGTCCTCTGTCCTTCCCTCTGTGCTCCCTCAAACGTGTCCAGGTCATCTCAGGGAAGTTCACTTCCTGTGTTAGCACTGAGCTGCCTGCAGACCAGGGGATTTTCCCCATTCTAAAGTGGCCTGTGGTTTCCCAGCCTCATATGATTGTGCTCAGCCTGGCTGACCTGCAAGAAGCACGTGCTGTCTGAATGGATTATTCTGTGGCCCTTACCTTGATCTGCCAATGACTCCTCCTTCATCAAACAGTTTTTAAATAACAAATGATGTTACTCATCTGGGTCCACATTTAATCAATCGGTCTCACGCCCCAGAAGGTCCAAGGAGGCATGTGTGTGTGTGCACACGGGGAAGGCCCCTGAGCTTATCCTGCAGAATGGAGTGAGGCTCAGTTGCTGGCAGGGGGAGCGGGGGAGGGGGAGGCTAAGTCTTGCACCTGCGTAGTTGGCAGCAGTTGGGACATTGGAGGGAGCGGAATGGAGGGACAGTACCTCGGTGTCCCTGGGCATCCTGTAGGGTCCTGATCTGCCAGTGGGGTGTGTAGGGCGACAAGGTGCCTGGGGTCCAGCCGCAGAAATCATCCTCGAAGGCACAGTAGAAGCCAGCAGGAAGTCTGCCTGCAGGGAGAGCAGAGGGGCAGGGTCAACCCAGGACCGGCAAAGGCAAGAGGTGCCGCCATCAAGTAGAGTGAGCGGTGGGGACTCCATAGGCATCACCGACACCTCCCTCGCCAGAACCTGGAAGCACATGGAAACTGCTCCTCATGGAAAACAAGTCCCCGGTCCCTCAGGTGTGCATGGGGTCTGGTCTTCAGACAATAAAATCATGAGGACGATAATCACGCGGTGATATGAAGGGCCGTTAACTCAGTTTTATTTTGGGGAGATGACACAGATGCAGAGGTTCAGCAACCTGATCAAGGTCAAACAGCTCAAGGGTAACCCGGCCCAGACACGGACTACCATCTTCTGATTCTCTTTGGCTTTTCCATGCCAATTCACGAGGACTGGGAACCCCACCATGGGCGTATCCAGAGAGTCTCTCTCTTTTAAAAACCCTTTTACTGGGGGCTCATACAACTCTTACCACAGTCCATCAATCCATCCATGGTGTCAAGCACATTTCTACACTTGTGCCAGCATCTTTCTCCAAACATTTTCTTTCTACTCCAGCCCTTGGTATCAGCTCAGTTTTTCCTCTCCTGCCCAGCTCCCTGCTTCCCTCATGAACCCTTGAAAATTTATAAATTATTATTTTATCATATGTTATACTGTCCGATGTCTCTCTTCACCCTCTTTTCTTTTGATCATTCCCCAGGGGGGAGGTTATATGTAGATACTTGTACTCGGTTCCCCCTTTCTACCTCACCTTACCCATATCACCGCTATCATCACTGGTCCTGAAGAGATCATCTGTCCTGGATTCCCTGTGTTTCCAGTTCCTCTCTGTAACAGTGCACATCTTAAGGCTGACCCAATGGCCAGGACGTGGTGATGGTGGTGGCAGTGATGGCTGGGAGGTGATGCGGGCTCATCACTTCCATGGTCTGCGGAGACACAGACCACTCACATTTCCCCCATCGACTTCCCCTGACCCCTCCAAACCCTGCCAGTTGGAGTCAGGTGACTAGTTCTGTCCAGTGAGGCGTGAGTGGACGGGACCAGCACCTCTTCTGCTTGTGGCTGTGACAAGTTCCTTAGCATCCCTCTCCGCCTGCCTCAAAGACCAAGGAGAACTACTTGTTCCGGGGGGAGCTGCTACTTAAAGGCGGAGCTCCTGACAGCCTGGGTCCCTGGGTGGTCCAGTGGAGCAGAGGCTCCACCCACCCACGCCCTCTGTACATGTTAGGATTCAGCCACCGAGATTCTGGGATGGCTTAGGACTGCACCTTCACCCAGCTCTTTCGATCACCCTGCTGGCTCAGTGCCAAGCCGCTCACCGCGTGCCCCTCTGCATCTGACCAACCTCAGGTCTCCGTAAGGAGCCCCACTTGGCTTTAGAGTAAAGTGACCAGATTTTAACATTGGTCAAGTGGGACACCATTGACAGGGGACAAGAGGGGGTAGAGGGGGCATATTCCCTTCCCGTTCTCCGGCCATTCCCTAGCTTGTCGTGCATTCTTTCCAAAAACCGGGACTTTAAAAAAATGCCTCAGGATGTGGGAAAAAGTATTTAACATCGAGACTGTCCAGCCAAAAGTGGGATGTCTGGTCACTTTACTTTAGAGGCCACTTTCTCTCTCAACTGCCTGCAGGAGGAGGAGGAGGAAGAAGTGGGGAAAGGTAAGCAAGCTCAGGCCTGCTTTCTCCAGCTTCGGGGAAGGTTCTCCATCCGGAGTGGGGGCTTCAGGGCTGCTCTGACAGCAGGAGGCCGGTGTCTGCGGGTACAGGAGCAGGAGAGGCCTCTCTTGCTGAGACCCTCTGGTCTCCAGCAGCGTCCTTCCTCTGCCTCCACTTTCTTGGCAGCAGCGAGCTGACAAAGAGGGGGCCCCTCCCTCCTGCTTCCTGGCTGTGACAGCACCATAGTGAATTATTACTCATTTCCCCCCGATTCTCTGTGCATTTCACACCGAGGCAGAATTATAAATTAAACTTGGCTGTCACCGACTTTGAGCATCTTTCCCATTTATACCCCCCTGAAGAAATCATCCCCCTTCCCCTACCCCCAACCCCGGGTGTTCCTCTGATTAAAAATCCAAACGCTGAAGGAGATCTTTCTGTTTGATTTCTCTCCCTCCCACCCCCCTGCCCCGCCAACTCTAGGGAGCCCACATCCACTTCCTTGTCCAGAAACGAACGGTGGCGGGAAGTGACCTTCTGTGACTTGTCCTTCACCAACAGCGATTGAGATGAGAGGCCCCAGTGAGAGACTCCAGCAGGCAGTCAAGTCCATGTGTGAGGAGGAAGCAGCGGCAGAGGCGGGACTGGGCTGGGGTTCCGAAGAAGAGTTTATCACCACCTCTCTCTGCCTTTGGGAGGTGAAGGCCATCACAGAACCTGACCTTCGCCTCTGGGTACTCCAGCAGCTCGGGCATCAGACGTCTGGGCCCCCGTTGTCCTAACCCGTGAGACTCACCCTTCCTGGCTGTGTGGCCTCCTCATCAGGACCAAGGAGTCGGTTCTGACCCAGAGTGATGTGCACCACAGCAGGAGACACTGCCCAGCCTCACCACGGTTCCCACGCGTGGAGCCTGTTGTCGTCCCCACGGCGTCCATCGGCTTCTTCACAGATGGCGCAGGACGTACCGTCGCCGTGGGTGGGGGCTAACCCAATGGAACCCACAACTCCAGCACCGGCTTCCCAGGGCCGCTTGGAGCGCAAAGTGCCGGAGACGGCAAAGAGAGTTGTCCAATCCCAAGGCCAGGACGTGGTGATCATTGCACTGGCTGTCCCTCAGACCTGGGCTGGGGCAGCTCCTCAGGGCTGGACTAAAACAGCCTCCGCGACCCTGGGGGGTGGACGTGCCCTTCTGGGAGCTGCTTGTGAGGGAGCTCTGAACTTGCCTCCTCCCTGTCCCCCCCCCCCCCGCCCCCCGCCCCCAACCCCCAAGGACAGGGAGGAGGACAGGAGGCCTGGAGAAGGCCCACCCTGGACTCCCTGTGGTGCTGAACCTGGGTGTGCGGGATGGAGCAAAGGTTTCTTTATGTCGGACAGAATGCAGGGAGGGGCAGCAGGAAATAGCTAGGCGGTCAATTTACGGAGGCGGGAGTAGAGAGAGTGCCCAGAGAGTTTCTCCAGCCCCAGGCACACCAGGGCAGTCTGCTCAGCACGAGGCCACTCCCAAGAAAGATGGGACCGGGGATGGGGCGGAGGTCAGGCCAAAAGGCCACGGGGAGGTCATGGTACTGCTGACCGCTAAGCCACTGGTTGGCTCCCGGGCACGGGTCTGCAGGTGTCCTTTTGCTCTCGGATCGAGCCCTCTGCTCTCATTCACCCCAAGCTACCATTCAGCGCTGGGCACATTGCAGGCCCTTCCTCCCTCATCTGCCAGAAGGCACTGGCGCGGTGCTGCCCCCGCCCCTGCCCCCATGGAGTCAGCGCTGTTTCATACTGACGCACTGCGGTCAAAAGGAGGCGCACCGGGCCGTTCCTTCCGGCAGCCTCTGGGTGGACTTGAACCACCAACGGTTAGGCTAGCTAGCTGCCGCGCGCGTCAACTCTGTGCCACGCACGGGTGACTCCAGAGTGAAACGCAGCAGGAGCGCAGACTCGCGGACGGGTGGGGGTGGGGTTCAGGATCTGAGGAGTCAGAAGGGCCATTTTCAACGCATTCCCGGGGGGAGGAGGGGGCTTCCTTGGCACCAGGGAGAAGTTCTGCTCGCACCGTCCCGATTCTTGGGCTCCGGGCCAGATCGTTCATTGGTGAGGTAGCCAAATGGGGCTGTGTGCAGGTCAATGGATCACGCAGCAGTTGGCGGTTATGACACCTGATTCCACTCTAAGAGAGATAAATTGGGGGAGTCACCGAGCTGTGGCCTCAGCAGCAGCAGCAGCTGCCGCCAAATGCAAACTGCAGGCCAAAGAGACCCCTTCTCCCCCTTCAGGAGTGACAGCTCTGTGACTATTTTTGATACATATGGAGCATGCATTTTCTTAAAAACAGCGTCCCGGGGACCAAAATCACTAGAAGAAATCCATCAAAGTCTTTGGTTATCTCTGGCTGGCTCTGAGGTAGGCAGGCTTATGGATGACAGGTACTTTCTTGCTTCCACGTTCCCAGGTGTTCCAATGACACTTGGCAACAAGCACGCTTTATGGTACACGGAAAGAAACCCCAAACGTTGTCAAAGAGCACGCTGTCACGGGGAGGCCTAACCCGAGCCGTGGTGTCTACACACGGGTAAGACGGACGAGGAACAGGAAGGCCGTGAGAGATTGATGGTCTTCATTTTTTTTCTCTTTCTTCCCCCCTAGCCCTAGCCCTAACCTTAGCCCTAGTCCTAGCCCTCCCCCTACCCTAACTCTACAGACCGACAGTCTTCACATGATGATGCTGGCAGCGCATACCGAGACGTCAGAGCAAATTTTCTGAGCGGGGCTTTGGACGAGTTCATCCCAGGTGCATCCCCTGGAAAGGAGCGGGCATGTTTGTTTAAAAGCATTGTCGCCGTCTTGCTTACTTCCCAAGCGTCGGCCCCTCAGCAGGTGTCGTGTTCCAATTGGTATCGCAGAGGAGGGACCTGGGGGCCATGGATTGACGCGTCCCAGGAAGGGGAGGTCCCCTGACTCTTCCCTGGCCCCGTCTTCATGAAGACCCACAGGCGGGGTTGGTGATGAGCTCATCAAACGCATGCATTTGGGGACCGTGCCCGGGGGCCACGTGGGCTCCATGCAGAGTCAACATGAAGGGGAACCACTCCAGGGCCCCTGGCTAACCGGCTCCTCGCAGACAAGCATGGAAGCTCCTTGAGTGTTGGTGATGCTCACCTGTCAAACGGGGCTGAGAGCCGCAGACAGGATGGTGCTGAGATTGGAGTAAGTTGCTGCGTGAAATGTGTTCAGAGCAGCTTAGGAGAGGCTCGGTAAGGTTGGCCGGGACTGCTGCTGCTGCTGCTGTTAGTGACCTTGCCAAGAGGAGGGTTTCCAGACCCAGCATCCGTGAGAGGAGAACAAGAGCAACCATGGCCAAGGAGGGCACGCATGATGAGCAAAAAGGACATGTGCTCAGAGGGCTGCTGGGAAGTCAGTGGCAGAAAGATCCGAGTAGCCCACTTCTTCACGGGAACGTCTCCCGACTACTGATTAATTCAACAACGGACGTGTCAGCTGGTCAGAGTAGCTTTTCAAATGTGATCCCATCCCCCCTCCAGACCTTCCCCCCAATGCCTTGGGGCTCCAGAGACCTGCCTTCTGTGTTGGAGTCCTGCTGCCCTTCAGCTTGCAGCTAGTCCTAACAGCCTGTAACTGGCAGGCTCAGGAATGGAAGGCCAAGGTCTGGGGCTCATAGTCAAGGGCTGCTTCCTGCAGGCTCGGAGCTCTCACCATGGCCCTGCTGCCAACCTGCTGTGTGACCCTGAACAAATCAATGACCTTCTCTGGGCCTTCATTTTCCCAGCTGTAAAGCAGGGCCAGGCCACCCTGAGCCATATTCCAGCTGAGGAGCAGGTATCAAACAGGTTTTAAAAAGGCTATTCAAAGCGACAAAGTTCAGAGGCATAGCTGGAAATTCTACAGAGACACACAAGCAGAGGGACCCCTTCACAGAGGCTGGCTGCTCAGGGCAGCGAGGGCTGAGCTGGCTGGAGCTGGGTCCTGTGTGCTGAGGGTGCTGGGAGAGGGACCAGGAGCCAGGGCAGTGCTGGCCAGTGGCATGCTGACAGGCAGCAGTTTGCTCAGTGTTAACTGAAAACACACCACACTTCCATGATCATGGGAAGCACCCTGGCAAGGTGGGTATTAGGATGAGGGCTTTAAACTGGATCGGTGGGTTTCCCTACTGCTCTATTTAAAAGAAGGAGTCTTGGGTAACATTTCAGGTTCCTAACTGCAAGGTCAGTTGTTCAAAACCACCAGCCACAACATGGGAGGATCATGAGGCTTTCTATGCCAGTAAAAATCACAGCCTTGGAAATCTGCAGGGGGTATTTTCATTTGGATTTTTTTTTTTAATTTCAAAAAGGATAAACAAAGCTTCATTTTCCTTTCCAGAAGTCCAGATGACCTGGGGGGGGAGGGGCACTGCTATAACAGGTTCTTGTCTTGGGGACTATGTACCTGGTGGGGAGGCATTTGTCTCTGACAGCCTCTGCCATGTCCTTCCCCAGTGGAGAGTTGCTTGTCTCTCTGAGATCAGAGGTTGGGCTTTTCTGCCTTGCTTCTGTTGCTAGCACATTCTGGGGTGCCCCGTTAGGTGTTCAGAAAGTGCGGGTGGTTTTCCTGGCAAGGAAAGTAACACACCCTCCAGCAGTTGTTCCCAGGAAGGCTGCTGTGAGAGCCCTCTGGCCTAGTGGCCTAAGCCCTAGAGGCCCCTGGTCAGGGGGTCTAGACTAGTCTAGTCTAGTCAGTGTGGCCACAATTTGCCTTCTCTTATGGAACCAACGATTTCCACACTTCCATTCATTTCATTCAAAGCCCAGTCAGGGGGTGCTTATATGGTGTCCGGAAGCAGGAAAGATGCAGGGGCGTCCTCTGGTGGTGTGGTGACTTACGTGTTGGCTGCTCATCTCAAGGTCAACAGATCGAAACCACCAGCTGCTCTCTGGGAGCTAGATGAGGCCTCCGAACTCAGGGGTGGCTGTGCCCTATCCCATAAGGTTGCTGTGAATCAGGGAGGGCTTGGTGGCAGTGAGTTCGGCGTCCTGGGAGGGCGGTAAGGGAGTGGGTGATGGGAGGCCAGTTAGAAGGTGCCGGGCTGCTTTCTTTCTGCAGTGAGGGACCTTTACTAAAACTGGCAGTGGCGATGGTTACACAACACCGTGAGCATACTGAAAAGTACAGGCTGTCTTTTTTCCATAGGTGAGTCACATGGTATGCAAATTATATCTCCATAAAGCTGCTCACAGGCAAACAAACCCGAACGCCTGGATGCTATGACGTGTGGGTGCGTGGTGTTAAGAAAGGAACCGACCGGTACATGTTGTAAATTCCCACCTCGGTGCCTGTGGGTAGGCGGAGTCCTGGTGGCGCAGAGGTTGCGAATCAGACTGCTAACCATAAGGTCAGCAGTTCGAAAGCACCGGTCCTTCGTCTGGATGAGGGCAGGGGGTACTTTAAGTCCACCTCTTTTGGAATATGAGAGAGCTTAAGCAGCCGGGCAAAGGGACAGCGCTGTCAGGAGAGGTGTCAAGGCTCATGGAGACGGCTTAGGGGCAGATGTTCAAAAGAGACATGGACCTTCCCCAGCGGCTGGCACAGAGAGAAGGCTTTCCTCCAGCGCTGGCCCGCTGAAGGCAGATGTCTGACCTTCCAAACTGTGAGCAGGTACGTTTCTGTCAGCTAATGCCCCCTGCTCATGGTGGATGTCAGCGCTGGAGCACTAAGACACGCCACGTGATCAGGGCGTCCGGGGGAGACTGCCCAGGAGAGCGGACCCTTGTGGTGCTTCTTGATGGAGTCTAGATATGAATTAAGATGGGAAAGGAACGGCAGGTCAGGCGACCCCTGATCAAAGCCAGGGGGGCCCCAGGGAACTGGGAGGTGGTTTGAAAGGGTTGAGCTGGGGGAGGAGAGGCAGGTAAATGAGGAAAGGCAGGGCTAGAAACGGGGGTGAAGCCAGGGCACAGAGGGCATCTCGGGGCACGGCACCAGGCCAGAGTCTATCCTGCACATTCCTTCTGTGTCTCCGGGAGCCACCACTTCCTAACTCCCTGGGAGGAGGACCCCTGTGACTTCTGCCACCTGAGAGAGGTGGGTGGCGCTGCATCTCTGGAGCGTTGCCCAGGCTCACGGGTAATGGGAGGGGAGAAGAAGAGGGTGTACGGGCTGGGCTCGGTGGTGGGGGCAGCATCGATCTCCTCACCGCATAGCTGGTTCTCGTCCTCTCCCTGGGCACAGTCCCGGTGGAAGTCGCAGGCCTGGCCGAGCCGAAGGACTGTGCCATTCCAGCAGGTGAAGGAGCTCTGCAGGGCCATCTTGGAGCCCGGGGCTGTCCCTGGAGAGCACACAAGGACAGACACAAAGCACGGTCAGTTTGAGCAGTTCTGGGCACAGACTGGACTGTAACTGGATGGATTGGGGGGGATCCCATGAGAAGCCTCCAGGGGGAGCATCGATATTCAGCTCAGTCTTTGAGACTCCCCAGGCCTGTCCCCACAGAGGCATCTCACTTGCAATCTGGCTTCACATCTGGACCAACACCAGGAGGTTGAGGGGATGCCCAAATTCACAGACACATAGACAATGGTGCAGGTGAGCATCGGTGAGCTCCACATGTGCAATGAAAAAACTAGAATTCTCAGACCCACAGTTTTTGGGTGCCAGGGGAACAACCTGTGGGTAGGTTTCCATCTGCACACAGACAGCTCCAAAAGCCTCAAGGAGCATGCATGGATCACTGGGATAGGTAGGGTTATGGAGCCAACCTGGCCAATAAACACATGTGAGATTAATAAGGGCTCAGTTTAATAGAAGGACAAAGAGATAAATGGCTTGGCAAACCTCGCCTTTCTGTTCCTGCTCTCTGATAATCAGACCAGTGCACGGCTGCCTTAGCTAGTTCTCTGCCTCAACTTGTGAGCTACCCTACCTGTGCGATACCCAAGCCATGGACTATAGTGTATCTATAGTTTGAGGCTCCTTCCAGACCTGCATCGCCACACTGCTGTTATATACATCACTTGAGCTGGGGACTGTTGGACCCTGCCATCTGACTGACTGTTGGTGACCCGCCTTGCTGTATGCTGCCTATGGCCAGACTGCCTGCACCCAGCAGTCCTTGTGAGGTAAGGGACTATCAGTGTATTTCTTTTAAAAATCATTTTATTGGGGCTCATACAACGCTCATCACCATCCATCCATCCATTGTGTCAAGCACATGCATACATTTGTTGCCATCATTCTCAAAACATTTGCTTTCTACTTGAGCCCTTAGTTTCAGCTCCTCATTTCCCCCACCCTCCCTGCCACCCCTCCCTCATGAACCCTTGAAAATTTATAAATTATTTTGTCATATCTTACACTGTCTGATGTTTCCCTTCACCCACTTTTCTAGTTGTCTGTCCCCCAGGGAGGGGGGTTATACAGGGGTCCATGTGATCAGTTCCCCCTTTCTAACCCACCTTCCCCTTACTCTCCTGATATCGCTGCTCTCACCACCAGTCACAGGTTCATCTGTCTTGGATTCCCTGTGCTCTCAGTTCCTATCTGTACCAGTGTACATCTTCCAGGCCAGCTAGATTTGTAAGGTAGAATTGGGATCACGATAGCGGGCAGGGAAAGGAAATACTTAAGAACTAGAGGAAAGTTGTATGCTTTATCAGTGCTACACTGCACTCTGACTGGCTCATCTCCTCCTCACAACCCTTCTGTGAGGGGATATCCAGTTGCCTACAGATGAGTTTGGGTCCCCACACCATACTCATCCTTATTCACAATGATCTGATTTTTCTGTTCTTTGATGCCTGATACTTGATCCTGTCAACACATCATGATGACACCAGCTGGTGTGCTTCTTCTATGCAGACTTTGTTGCTTCTTTGTTTATATTCAAGACTTTAAGACCACAGACACTATATCTTTTGATAGCTGGGTACCATCAGCTTTCTTAACCACTTTTGATTATGCACACATTTGTCTTCAGTGATCTTGTTGGGAAGGTGAGCATCATGGAATGCCAATTTAATAGAACAAAGTGTTCTTACATTGAGGAAGTTTGAGTGGAGGCCCAATGTCCATCTGCTAACTTAATACCAAATCTATAAATATATGCACATAGCTATACTTCCCCATCACATAAAAATATATTTACATATGCACATGCCTGTACTTAGGCCTCTGTTAATGTCCTTTGCCTTCCAGTTCTTTCTTCTATTTCCTTGTTCCACTCTCATGCTCAGCCTTAATTTGGGTTTCAGAAATTCCTCTCTGTTACATTGTCCTTGATCAATCCTGACCAGGACTCCTACACCCTCCTCACCACTGATTTTGGATCATTTGTTGTTCCCCTGTCCCAGGTTTTGTTAACACCACTTCTTTTCCCCTGTCTCCTCCTCTCCATGTCCCCCCAGAACTGTCAGTACCATTGTTTTCTCCTCCAGATGGTTTATCCTGCCTATCTTATCTAGATAAACCTGCAGCAATTAATAATATGCACAAAAACAAGACAGAGCAAAACAAAGCACAAAACAACAACAGCAAACAATGACAAAAAGAGAAAAAAAAACATGGTAAACAGTTAAAGGTGTTGCTTGCTGACCTTTAGGAGTGTTTTCTGGTCCATTCTGATGGGATACCATGCCCTGGACCCAAAGTCTATTTTTGGTACTCCCTGGAACTTCCTTGATCTGCTCCTTGCTGTTCTGTTGCACATGCTTCAAGTATTGCCTCCATGTGGTAGGCAACACGGTAGGTAGGACACGGTAGGTAGGTAGTGTGGTAGGACAACATTTTGTCTCCAGTATTGTCCCCTGTAGGACTGCCAGTGTATTACGGAAGTGAGTTAAATTGAGTCATTTGTATTGCTCTGTGGCCTAATTAGCTGTTTATTTCTTCATGTTGTTATCTATCTATCTATCTATCTATCTATCTATCTATCTATATCACCTATCAAAAATCATAAATGTCCTGTTTTTTTCCCCCTCTAGAGAAATCTGTCTAAAACAAGCAGTTCTTTCATGCTCGAATTCCACAGCTTTGTGGTTCTCTTCTCGCAGGTTCTGGGCCTCGATTCCACTGGTGAAATGACTCACTGGAAGGATTCTGGAGACAGGATGCACTTTCTGTTGTGGATGCACCAGTGTCGCAGCCTGGGATCTAGATCCTGGACCCGGCTTCTCCATGAGTGCCCATGGGACACCCCTTCCATCTCCTGCACCCTCCCATCCCCCAGGGTCCCCTTCCATGAAAGAAAGTATCTGATCATGGCCCAGAGGTTTGTTCCATTCTGAAAATTTGAAGTCGATGATATTATCCAGAGGGGGCAGTGTGACAGACTTCATAATGAGCACATTAGCAGTTCCTTGTACCAAGAACAAAGTGTTATGAGAATTCATTAACCTGTGAACACTTCCTTTCTCCAGAGTCCCCACAGCATCAGGATACAGGGAGGAAAAGGCTGGCCCAGCCCGCCATACTGAATGGTGACCTCCAAGTTTGTGTTTCTGATTGTACCTCCTGCTATCCAACTCGTGGGTGATGTGGGCAGTGGAGTGGGTTGGGGGAAGCACCTGGTCATAGCCAAGATCTGCAGGGAGAGTCCTGCTGCCCCAGGTCTGGCTGTCATACCATATGAATGACCCTCTTTTCTATCTTCATCTCTTGGGTGATGTGCCCCTTGAAGATCCCCTTATCCTGCTCCCCTTTCCCTGGCTGCCCCAGCACACAGCTCCTGGATGACCCAGGAGCTCCACTTGACAAAGCCCCCAACTGCTTTCAGCTTTGTGTAAAGAGCTGCAGAGTCTGCTCCAATCCAGACTCCTCAGGGCAGAGCCAGGCAAACATGCTTCCAGCTGAGGCTGACATACGGTTCTCCAGACTGGATGATCTTTCTTGCCTGGAATTCCACAGCTCTGTGGTTCACCAACTTGTTCTCAGTAGCCTGGAAACCAAACTCAGTTCAAGCTTACTTACTCCCGCAATTCCAGGGTCGACGTCAGGACATCGGGATCTGCGGGAGGCTCGGGAAGACGAGAGAGTGACGATGTCACAGGTGGGAACTGAGATCTGAGGAGTCAGGTGCCCTCTCTGAGGCCACGCAGCTTGTCAGTGACATTCAGATTCAGGTTGTCAAACTGCAGAGCTGCCCTCTCCACCCCATGGCAGGAGTCACATGGGAGGGAGCCTGGTTTCTTCCCTTTCGGCGCTCATTACAGGGCACTCTTACAGACTTCGGAGATGTTATTGGGAGAGACCAGACCGTGGAGACAGGCATCATGCTCAGTAGAGTAGAGGGTCCATGAGAGAGAAAGGTCCTCAATGAGGGGTTGCATTGAGAATGGTGAGGTTGGTGTATTTTTTATTCCTCATGCACACACGGGGTCACGGCGGCAGTTATCTCATCTGTTGTAAACTTGAGATGGTTAAGACTGAAGAGGTGGAGTTTCACCTGTCAATCAAATCACAACCTGATGACCTCATTTTAAGGTGCTAAGGAGATAAATAGCTTGTTGGAGGCAGGACACATATTTACTCCCTATGAGGCATTCCTGTTGACAGGCCACAGGGAGCTAAGGTGATGGTAGCCAGAGTCTCGGAGCTGGAGGAGCCACATGAAGACCCACGCCAGTGTTGAGATGCTCCCACCGCCGCTGGATCCACAAGACTTTCCACCCACCGACCTGGGATCTTCCCGCATTCGGCATCATTACATGTGTAATGTAAGGCTGAAGAGGAATTTACAGACTGGTACTGGGCAGATGGACTAATATCGGTCTTATGGACTTGATCTGGAGTTGGCTGGGATGTTTTTTTAAGGTACGATTACTCTTTATATAAAGCTCTTTCCTGTACACAGATAATTATCTCCTTGGATTTGTTTCTTTAGTCTGCCCAGACTAACAGTCACCATGAGTTTAAACTGTGCCAATGACATCCAACAATGACTGACAGATGACATTTTGTCAGATGATGCCATAGGGGCACACAACATCATCAGACTTGCCTCTATTCTGGTGGGACATTGTCAGTGAGTCCCGGGCCTGGGGACACAAACCCAGCTGTTAGAACTGAGATCTTCCAGAGAATCAGACCCCAGTTCTTTGGCGTTCTCTTTCAGGTCCTTGGTGACCTGGGGTTCAACTACCTCCCTTGTCTCTCTTCCCTCTGCATCTCCCCATGAGTCCTGTGTTCCAGACTCCCTGAGTAAGACCACCATAGTCTCATGGTGGTATCCACTCCATTCTCTGTCTCTGAAGATTCTGCTGTATGTCTGGGTCTTTCTCCTAGACACCACCTGTAGCAGCTTCTACACTCAAGGCTCAGACCTCTCTTTGGCACTGGCCTAGTCCTCCAACAGACAGGTATGTCTCTATCTTCTCTATCAGGTCCCAGGCAGTGGATCAGGTTATCATCTGAACCTGACTCCAGTTTCTAGGACAGAGGTTCTCATCCTGTGGGTTGTAACCCCTTTGGGGGTTGAATGACCCTTACACAGGGGTCATCTGATTCATAACAGTAGCCAAATTATAGTTATGAAGTAGCAACAAAAATAATTTTATGGTTGGGGGCCCCCACAACATGAGGAAGTGTATTAAAGGAACAAGGCATTAGGGTAGACTAGAGAAACAAATTCACGGAGACACTCATATGACATAAGGGAGAGGTTTATATAAAGGGTAATTGAACATTGAGAAAACATCCCAGCCCAATCCAGATTAAGTCCATAAGTCTGATAATAGCCCATATGCCCAACAGCAATCTATAAAGACTCATGAAACACATGCAATGACTCTGAATATAGAATATTACAGGCCAGTGGGGTAGAAGGTCTTTGGATCCAGTGGCACTGGAAACATCTCAATGCTGGCAGGGGTCTCTGCACGGCTTCTCTAGCACCTGGGGCTGTGTCAGGGTGGGTCCATGTGTCTTGTCAGCTGCTATGTCTCCCAGGATGTGAGTAAAGAGAGAAAGTTGTTTCCTGCCAAGGAGGAATTACCAGATTTCCCAGAATTCTTAGGAGAAGGCCATTCCCACACAGAGGCCTCAATGGCTATGGTCTGATTGACAGGCTAGATCCCACCCCTATCTGCTTGCTTAATCATTCAACTGACAATTATATAACCATCACAGGAAGGTGAAGGACCACTGCTCTTGGGGGAGCTGCAAACAAAATCAGAAGAGCTTTGGTTCATGGAAGCTTTAGACCAACTCTGTTCTTTGACGGGAACCCTGGTGGTCTAGTGATCTGAGTCTCCCACCCGCCAGGCGTGTCCCTTTGGAAACTGGGGGATGAAGTGCTTTTCCCAACAGACTGGCCCTGGTCCACAGGGAGGGGTGGCCTTCCCCAGAGTGGGAGGAGCTTTCACCCCTCTTTAGCTGCGGAGGGTGAGGGTGGCTGTGGACTTTGTCCTAGGAATCCAGAGTGGCCATTGGTCCCCAGGCACCCACATGGGACCTATGTGACATGCCAGACGCAGGGCCAGGAACTTTAGCTGCCATCTCATCTGAACTTATCACAACCAGCACACCTGGAAAGTCTCCCTTAAACAGCAAAACAACCGACAGCCACTGAGCTGGTTCACACGCAGGGTCACCCTAGAGGGCAGAGTAGAACAACTCTGCAGGGTCTCAACAACCGCCCCTCTTTATAGAGCACACAGCTTCTTCTTTCTCTTAAGAAATGGGCAGGGAGCTTCAACGGCCTATCTTGTGGTCGGCGACCAAATACTTCACCCATGACACCCCTAGAGAGCTTCTGAACAACCAGGACAAGGCCATACCACTCTTTCCACTTCATATTTAGAGAGAGAAATGGGAACAAAGTAAGTAAGGGGCTGTGAGAGGCTGGCGGAATCCAGCTGGGAGCTGCTGGTGGGGGCCAGAGCAGGTGTGCCCAGGCCAGATGGTGGACTCCACCTGCCAGGTGACACTGCCTGTTTTCTCTGCTCCTCCTTCATAGCAAAGGCGTGGGGTGGAGGGGGGAGAATAGGAGCCATTCTCCTTCAGACCTGCTGCTGCATGAAGTGATTTCTCGTTCCTAGAGCATTTTTCCTCTTATGCCTCCACACACGTGACTCTTGGAGGTACTTAGGACACTCGCTCCTAGCCCTAGCAAAAAACACAGGTGGAACTAGACATTTGGAAAGACTTGTTCAGCCTGGGAGCTGTCTAGACTTTGCATTGTTTTATTCATGCGGTGTGAAAATCCCTTCTGCCCTGTTTTGATTCTTCATGAGCATGCGTGGGTTCACATACCATGTACATGCTATTACCTGAATATGTATTATACTTTTCTAGCTTCTTTAATTCTAAGGACATGTGTATTTTTCAAAAGTTTGAAACCAGGATGAAAAGATAGCACTTACTGATGGTTGCACACCATGACCGAGGTCATAGCATTGTACATGAGAAATGGTGAATCAGCAAGTACCATTACATCTGGTTTTGCAATAATGTGTTTGTGTGTGCGCCAGCATGCCCAGAATCCCACTAGCTGAGGCAGCCATTTCAATCATCTTGGTATGGGCGTATATTTCTTTCTAGATTTCTCCACATGGATCATAACAAAATATGGGTAACACTTTGAAGAGGGGGAATTCCAGAACAATGCATTGTGCTCACATGTAAACTGTTTGAGCAAAACCAGATGACACTAGGTGGTCTAAAATCAGGAAAGGTAGGTGCCTTGGTAGTCTTCATTGACCCTTCTTACTTAATCTGTGTGCTGAGCAAATCATCTAAGAAGCTGGACCAAAGAAGAGGCAGGTGTCAGGCTGGAGGGAGATTCATTAAAAATCTACAAGATGCCAATGACACAGGGGTGCTTGCCTGTTGAAACGGAAGAGGCAGCCATTGCCGATGAAGATCACAGACTGAAGTCTTCAGGGTGGATGACAACTCAAAGTCAAGTTGACCCACATGCTCACAACTGAATGCAGAGGTCACGTTAGGATATGCAGATGAAAGATGAATGTTGTTAAGAGTTTAATTTTACTAGGATTCCCCCCCAACCAACATTCATCGAGACAGCAGCAGCAGCAGCAGCAGCAGCAAGGAAACCACACAGAGTATTGTGCTGGGTAAGTCGGCTGCCGAAAAACATCTCTTGTAAAGTTTTTGTCAAAAAGCCAAAATGTTGCTTTTAGGATTAAGGTGCACCTGACCCAAGCATCTCATATGCATGTGAAAGCTGGACAATGGAAAACACGCCATGGGAAAGAACGGGTGCCTTTGAACTGTGGTGCTGGCAAAGAACATGAAATATGCCCCGGACTGCTAGGAGAACAAACAGCTCTCTGTTGGAGGAAGCATGGCCAGGATGCTCCTTAGAGGAGATGGTGGTGAGATGTAGTTGCCTGCTTTAGGTAGGTCATTCGGAGACATCGGTCTTCTTGGGAGAAGGACCAAGTGCGGGTACAGCTGAAGGTCAGTGAAAAAGGGGAAGCCCTTCCATGAGATGGATGGACCCGGTGTGTTTCCAACCACAGCCTCGGGTCCTGGGATGATGATGAGGACGGTCCGGGACTGGGCGTTGTTTCCTTTTGCTGTACAGAAGGTCACTCTGGGAAGGAGCCAGCTCAGCAGACCGTGGGACAATATGTTTTATAAAGAAAGCCTGTGGGTGCAGTGATAAAGCGCTCAGCTGCTAACTGAATACCCGACAGTTCAAATCCACCAGCTGCTCTGAGGGAACAGAGATGTGACTTCTTGTTCTGAAAAGATTTACAGCCTGTCCTAGGAAATTGCCATGAGCCAGAATAGATGCAATGGCAACAGACTCATAGTTTTCCAACTAGGTGAGGCTGTGCCGTTTGCAGATAAAAAATTGCATCCCACATTAAAACAAATGAGGTGATATCATAAGCTCTTCCAAAGGATTTAAAAAATCCCATAAGAATACTTTTTAATGGCTACAATAGAGCATGATATGCACCAGCATTTATTTCCATATTAGCCAATGATTGGACTTTTAGGCTGTTAATAGCATCTTGAAGAATATCTCAGCATAAACCTTTGCCTACATTTCAGATGATTTTCATGGATACATTCCCAGAAGTGGAATTACTGAATCAAAGAGTATACACATTTTACAGGCTCCTGATACCTATGGCCAAATTCCTTTCTAGAAGTTAATTCAATTTACACTTTCACTAGCTGCATTCAGATATGTATGTTCTACTTACCACATCCTTGCCCAACTTGAGTACTATCATATATACAAATATGATATTATATATGGCTATACTCGGGTGTGTGTGTATTTATATATACATATGTGTGTGTATATATATACATATATAAAGACTCTCCTTGCTGTTTAATTTTGTTTCTTTCATAGTGAGGCTGAATATTATTTTCATGGTACTACATTTTTTCCCCCTTGGTTTTCGTTTTGCCTGCTTATTCATGAGATTCTTCATGTTTCCATATGGAATGACATGACAACATTAATCAGGATTAAATTATGTATTATGTTTCAAAACCTTGGTGGCACAGTGGTGAAGCATCAGCAGGTGACGGAAAGGTGGGTGGGTTCCGACTCTCCCATTTCTCTGAGGGAGAAAGACTGGCGATTGGCTACCATCAAGAATGCTGGTCTTGTTTTCAAGTGCCAGCAAGTTCATTCTGATTCGTAGCCACTCCCTCTGCCGCAGGAACACACACCAACCTGGAGTTGCTGCAGCCCTTTGCTGCAGTCACTGCGCCAGCCCCTTTCCTCGAGTATCTCCTTTTCTCTACGTTCCAAGCATGAAGACATGTCCAAAATCAGTGAGGTGAGCCTTGCCACCCTCCAGCCTCTGGAGTGTCTGGTTATACTTCTTCCAAGAGAAGATTTTTTTTTCCTCGTGGACACCCATGATATAGTCAATATTCTTTGCCAATTCCTTAATTTATCTATTTTTCTTCAGTGTTCTGGATTGAGTTATGTCCCCCAGAAACATCTGCCAACTTGGTCACGGTTCTCATTATTCTATAATTGCCCTTCAGTTTCTTTGGGTCTGATGTAATCATTCTATGTGCTGTAAATCCTAACATCTCAATGATGCTAATGAGTCTGAGAGAGAGTTATTGAAATGATACCGTCTATAGGATTACTGTAAGTTGAGCCAATCTCTTTAAGATACAAGAGATGAAACATAGCAGGTGGAGAGAGAAGAAGACCTCCGTGTCACTAAGAAAAAAAGATCTGGGAGTGGAGTACCTTCATTCAACTGAGGGGAGAACCACCTAGACCTATGGAAATGCTGATGCTAGGACACATGGATGTCTACAAGGAACGCTGGGACCATGGGTGTTGAAAGGAGACAAGGACCTTCCCCCTGAGGTGTCAGAAAGAAAATATCTTTCCACTGTAGCTGGCACCCTACAATCAGACTTCTACTCTTTGAAACGGTAATAGAGTACATTTCTGTTTGTTCCAGCTATCCTCTGGTGTTTCTTTTATAGCAGCATTAGTTAACCCCGCCATTTTCTTTTCCTTACTCATTGTTCAGATTTTGCATGCTCATGGGGTAATTGAAAGTACTCTGGTTTGTCTATGTAATCCAAACGCAACTGTATTTTCCTTTTTTTTACAAGTAAAAAGTCCTTTCTACTTGAGATCCATAGATGCTATGGATTTAATTGTGTTCCTCAAAAACGTGGTACAGGGATGGGGGTATAATAATGGATGTGTACATATACATTAATTCATAAAAATAGAGGTACTGACCCATGTACTTATATTTATATGGCAATACACTGAGGTTGCGGATGGATTTCTGGTCTCTGCTGATGCTTTTCCTCAAGATAAGAACACTCTGTTCTAACAGGCTGGCATTCTGTGATGCTCACCCTCCCAGCACAATTGCTGAAGACAAAGTGGGTGCATAAGCACATGGGATGAAGAAAGCAGATGGTGCCTGGCTATCAAAAGATAAAGAATCTGGGTCTTAAAGGTTTGCAGTTAAGCAAGTGACCATCTAGCTGAGAAGCAACAAGTCCACATGGAAGAATCACATCAGCCTGTGTGATCATGAGGCGTCACAGGGACCAGGTAATAGACACCAGAAGACCACAAACAAACAAACAAACAAACAAACAAAACATATTGTTGAAAACAAGGGGGGTGGGAGCAGAGATCCAAAGTCCAATGGTAAACAATGGTACATCCCCTCCTAGAGGGGTCACAGAAAAGGGAAGAAACACACAATACTCCTGTGATTCCTTGAGGCTTCCCCACCCCCAACCCCCACCACTATCATGACACCAGTCCTGCCTTTCATTGCTGGCAAGACTACAGCATGAGCACAGGTACAGATAAGACATAAGCACTCATGACATTCAGAATCCAGGAACAGGAATGGGAGTAGCAATACCAGGAGGACAGAGGAAAGGTGTGGAGAGGAGCAGAGGAGGGGAAAACCGATCGTAATGATTGTCACATAAATGCATCCCTCCCCACCTTCTTGAGGATGAACAATAGAAACCGTGGGGAAAGGGAGACAATAGTTTATGGAAGATATGAAATAGTATATTATTGATCAAGGGATCACAAGGGTGTGTGTGTGGGGGGGGGGGATAGTGGTAGAGAGGACCTGATGCCAAGGGTTCAATCAAAAGTAAATGCCTAGAAAATAATGATGGTGACAAGCTACCTAAAAGCAACTCATTGGTGTCCCATGTAACCATGTATCTCCACAGTCCTGAGAGCAGAAGATCTAGTTCATGCCTGTGACCATGACCTACGGCTCTGAGTGTTAGAAGGTGCTGGTAGAAAGGGAGAAACATTTGGGACAAAACTTAAAATCCTAAAGAGGGCAGCCTATCTGGTTGGATAGAGACCGAAAGGACCCCTGAGGTGGTGGCCCTTAGTCACTCCCACATGTTAGACAAATCAAGATAAAAAAGGAAGCATGTTGCCAACGTTGTAGGCTGTAGGGCCAAGTTCACAGGGAGAACGCGGGAGCAGGGAGGGCCCATGGAGGAGGTTGTAAGGCACGCGTGGGAGCAAACTGTGTGGATTGTTGATCTTCCAACTGATGGTCTGCTCTGGAAACCTTCCCCTGGGCACAGCAAAAAGTTAAAAAGAAAACAATAAAAACCTGAAAGCACATTTACAAGGGATATCATTTGAATCCCTTGAGTATGCCAAGTCTATCACATGGATGTGGTGTGAATAGAAGCGCACGGAATTCTTCAGGGGACGGGTAGAGAGGTAGACATACTGCTTTCAGAAGCGTATGAGACCTCATCAGACTCATTACAGCTAGTCTATACCAATCCATCATGGCCCTGTAAGAACAAAGTTGAAATGGCCATTGGATTTCCAAGCCTATAAATCCTTAAGGAAGCAGACCACAGTACGCCCCCCTCCCCACCCCTTGGATTCTCTGGACCCTGCTTCCTCAGCTATGCTCCTCCCCACTTCTCTCCACCTGCTTCCCTGAGCTGGAGACCCCCAGTCCCACTGCCCTGGCCTCCTCTGCACCGCAGGACACTTTACACTTACGAGCAATTCAATTAGATGGACGGCTGGTACTCTGATCTGTACCGCCAGCCCAAACTCAAAACTAATGAGGCACAACAAAAACAACAGCTCTGTCTTCTCAAGTTCTTTCTTTTATGGGGCCCATAAATTGTGAGGAGGAAAACATGCTTGGTGAGTGGTTTTCATCAAGGGCCTACATTCCTTCCCCGGCATCCTCTCTGTGGTCATGAAGTGATTGCTCTGGCACACAGACTGCTCTGCGGCATGGGCTTTTCCCCTCAGTCTCCAGGGCAGCAGGGAGGAGGCCACCCATCACTTCCTGATGCTCTTTGCCATGTGTCCTGGGGATTCCTAGTCCACTAAAAACAAACAAACAAACTCATCGGTCATCGATAGGACAGGATAGGACTGCGATTATGGGTTACCAAGACCATAAATCTTCATACGTATAGAAAGTCTCGTCTTTCTCCCTTGGAGTGGCTGGTGGTTTCAAACTGCTGACCTTGTAGGAAGATTCACAAGGGGTACTACTCCTCTGCCACCTGGACTTCTCCTAGTGACACCACTGAAATAATCAAATGTCAACTCACTCCAAGGTGCAGGAGGGTCATGATCAAGCCACTCTGAAGGGTTGACACTTAACCATCTTTGATAGCAAATGCCTTCTCTAGTAGCATGTCTTCCTCCATTTCCAGTATAAGTCGCTGGCGGGTCTTCCATGGGTCACCATTCCTTAATTCTGTGTTGCATTTTAATAGCGTACAACACACTTTCCAGCCCTGCCCTATGCCAACTTCATAAAGAGCTGGCAGAACAGTTATCATTATCCCCCTTTGAAGAATCAGATGCCAAGATACTACAAGATACTTGCTCTAAAGTAAGTCAGGACGACCAGTAGCTGGTTAATTTCTTGGTGGTGATCTGAAATCTCACAGTCCATAAACCACACCAGAAGGCTCAGAACGACGCTATCCCCGACTGATGCCAGATGGCGGCCCTCTCTCAGCATTCTGAACACAGAGACAGGGTTCCTTTCCCAGAATATCTCCCCGCATGGAGGTGCTCGGTCTCGACTGCTCGTGGGAGTCACTGATAAGCGAGGAAATACACATGATGTTCAGGGCCCAGCAGACGAAGTAAATCAGAATCTTTGGAGGTGAAGTCTTGGCCTTGGTGGTTTTTAACAAATCCCCAGGTGATCTCTGGGGGCATGAGGCTGAGAAAGGCCTCCTTGGCAGATGGGAAGATCTGCCAGGGAGCACCTGCATATTTTGGATGCATCCTTTACCTCCTGGGGCTCCCCTTCCTTCTGTGGCGTTTGGTCTCAGAGCCGATCCACACAGCCCCTTCCATCTCAGACATCCTAATTTCTGGAGGGTTTGTTCAGTGGTGGTGGTGGTGGCTAGCGTGTCATCTTTATTAGTGGCGGCCATTGCTATGGACTCTCCTCCAAGCCTTCTGTCCTCCGCTGCCTCTTTGCTAAGCAACTCACCCCACAGGCTTCCTTTGCTGGCCTGGTGCTGGCAGTTCCCGTCTCTGCCGCCTGTCATTTGCTGCCTGGAACATGTCTCCCCAAACAGCATGTCATATTTGTTTGTCCATTCATCTCCTCTCTGATGCGGCAGAAATTAGTTCCGATTTGCAGCAGATGTGTGCGTTGCCCTGGCCAGGGTACATGTCTTGCTGTCCTACACCATGGGTGACTGGACAGACTCATCACTGAGAATGAGCCCCTGGTCCCCACCGTACACTTTAAACAGCACCCACATGTCCTCCCTTCCTTCCGCCCTGTCTGGGAGATTTGATGCCACAAAATCTACACAGCTCTCCTAACTCAAATCTCTTTTTAAAAACGAATGTCAACCTTTCGGGCACTTAATTAATTTTTAATTAAGGTGATTTATGCGGCATTAAGGAAGGCACATTGGTATCATCTTTCTGGCCAGCTCCCACCCAATCGCTCTGGCCTCATCAGGGATGCTCATTAAAGGGGGAGCACCAAGTGTTGCTGCTTCAACGGCACGGGCCCTTGCTCTTCCACGAGGAGAAAGGG
This sequence comes from Nesogale talazaci, assembly GCA_004026705.1. NCBI lineage: Eukaryota > Metazoa > Chordata > Mammalia > Afrosoricida > Tenrecidae > Nesogale > Nesogale talazaci. The sequence goes on from PVJH01004662.1 coordinate 75,355, forward strand.
AGGTGGAGGGTGGTTGGAGGCTGGCTTCTAGAGGACGTGAAGTGAGGAGGGGGCTGCTGGGGTGGGCTGGAGCACAGAGACTGCCGGGGAAAATCCGATGTTTACCAGGACTCTGAGACTGTGGTACTCAAGAGCAAACCACCCTGGAGAAATGAGAATAGATGGTGACACGATAAGAGTGTCATCCAAGGGTGGACACGGGCTGGCCGCCACACCTTCCTTGCTGACGTTGATGGGAGTGTGCAAAGCCTGCAAGCTGTATAAATTATGCCCGACAGAGACGGTTCTGCCGAGGGCTGTGAGGCCCATAAATTGCAGTGTGGACAACCTCATTAAGGCACTAGCATCTTGGGTTCATACTCAAAATGTGTGAGGGCCCAGCTGGGGATGGCAGTCAGTCTGCTGGCTGAGAAAGTGCTCTCCTGGGAATCAGGAGAGATGGCTCGAGGCCTAGTCCTGCCACTCCCCCTTGGGACTATGAATCACTCACCCACCCCTTCCCAGGAGTCTCAGTTTCCTTGTCTGAAGTTGAGGTCCAAGTTTATCTTTTGCTCCGACTTTGCAGAACCCTTGGAAACCACCCGTTCCCATTGATGAAAGGCTTAGGTTGCTATCGTCATGCTGTTGCCCCAGGTCCCATGCAGCTGCTTCACCCCAAGTCTGTTGTTGCTAGCCCCCCTTTATCCTTCTGAAGAGCCCCGGGATCAGCACTTCCCACAAACTTGCAGGTGAATGATTGGGTTCACTGAAGTCGGCGAGCTTCTGGCATCAGAGAAATGGATCTTCCTCTTCAGTCTCTTCTGCCCTTGGAGGAACCGCCAGCACTCCGGCACCACCCATGTACCTCTTGGCTGCGGCAAGTTCTTCCTTGGTCCATGTTCTCAGAGGCCCCTTCTCCAACGAGACTTCCTTTCAGCCATTTCTCCACAGGTCCAAGATCTCACTGGCCTCCCGCTGGTGGAAGAGCCTTCTAAGGTGTGGAGGGAATCATGGTAGGTTCCAGCCCCCTCATACAGTAGCCACCTGTGTGGACTTGACCTGGTTCACAGGGTTGTTTTTTTTTTTTCTCTTCGGGACCTTGGGACTTCTACCTACCCAGGGTTATGTGGGGATCAACAAAGTCATGTCTGCATCAAACCATTAGCTCTGTAAAATGAGGGAATTTAAAAAACCCTCCAGTGGACCATGGAGGGTATATGGAGAAGGGTCAGACAGGGGTTGGACAAACCAGCCTTGGGAGGCAGAATCTTTGGGTATCCTTCACGTCACATGGTGGAGGAGAGGGCTCAACTCTTGCAGCAGAACAAGAACAGAACAAACCCATGAGCCGTTTGCAACACAAATGATGCCCAGTGAAATTAGTCATCCCAACGGGGACTTTCCAGGGTCGTTTGTTTCTGGGGTCACGCCGCTCCCCCCCCCGCCCAGTTAGTTTGCTCAAGCTGCCTTCTTGTAGGTCTTAAACCTACTGTAAGCCCAATGGAGGGTCTGTATCGCTGGCACAGCCATTTCCCCAGCGTTACCAAGGCCCTTTGAATGTCTACCTAAACACCACCACTTGCAGTTTCTCCATCCCTCAGCGATCAGCACCGCCTCTGTGCAACCGGATTCCAGCACCTGCAACCAACTTCTCCATCAGGACCCAAACTGTACCAAACTCACTGCCATCAGGGCATGCTGGCTCACAGCAACCTCAGAGGACCGGGTGTAGACTTGCCCTGTGAGTTTCCAAGATGCGACTCTCTCTGAGAGTGGCTGGGAGTTTCAAACGCCTGACCTTGAAGTCAGCCGTCCAACGAGGAGCCTCTATACCATGAGCCCCGTCCCTCCTAAGCCTGAGGCCACGCCCCCCAGTTGCCTCTTCTTCTCCCTTGAAGAGAGACACGTGTCTCCCTCACAGCTCTGCCAGTAACACCGACATTCTCTTTAGCAGTGCAACCCCCTCCTGCTTGCCGATGATTATGTGATGCTATCTGTTCCCATTAAAGCCTGAAGTCCTTGAGGCAGGGGGTCTGTCTTACTTACTCTCTCGCCTGGAGGGAGCCTGCCACATGGTGAGCATTAATGAATGTAGGTGGTGGCAATGCAAAATGGATCACCTAGTTTAAGTGGGGAAAATGTTGGAAGATGGGGTTTCTTCCAATTCTTGAAATTGCTAATTCCCTGGGCTACACGGTACCAATTCCATCCAACTTCTCCCATCCCTGCTCTCTCCACCCCTTTTGCGCTGCCCCCCCCAGCCCCCGCCCTTACCATCCAGTTTAATGTTTGGCTAGAGGAGTGGTTCTCAGCTTCCCTAAGGCTGCTCGACCCTTTCATACAGTTCCTCATGTGGTGGTGACCCCCCCAACCATAAAATTATTGTCCTGGCTACTCCATCACTGTCCTCTTGCTACTGTGATGAAGCGGGCGACCCCTGGGGAAGGGTCGTTCTTTCCCCCAGAGGGGTCGTGACCCACGGGTTGAGAATGGCCGGGCTATAGAAAAACAAGGTTCAGGGTTTCCACTCTGTGTCTGGCTTTGAGGCAAACGTGGTGAGTGTAGTTCAACAGGTGAGCTACCGAGGTGGTCTCTGAGGATGCAGTGACCGTGATTCTGAAGGACAAGACAAGGTCACCAGGTACAAAGGCTGGGGGCGAGCAGAAAGGGCAGGCTTGTGGGAGGGAGAGGATGTACCTGATCTTTCCAGACAGAGAGTCAAGGCCAGGGTGACCCGGAGGGTGACCAGCAGCTGTGAGGGTTGGCGGAGGGGCCTGATGAGGGAGGAACCCAACCAGGCAGGACCGGGAGACCTTGGTAAGGAGGGAGGATCTTATTTCAGGAGATCAGACCTGAGGCTATGATGCTGGATTCAAACCCAAACAGTGGTTCCCATTGCATCCCTGCATTACACAGGAGAATTGGGCTCCAGAGGGTTTTCTCGGCCGCCATCTTTCTGGGATCCATTGTCAGGCCTTTCTTCCTCAGCTCTGTGCAGGGAGCTGAAATTACCGACCATTAGGTCAGCTGCTGAGCACAAACCCCTGGCACCATCCAGGGACTTCGGTTGACAGTTTGCATTTGTCTTTGAAAAGGTCACTTGGAATGACTTAGGAGTCCAGGATCGGAGAGGGCGATGACCACAGTGGAAAAGCCTGTTTGTAGGTGGCTGTTCTAAAAGGCTGAGCCAGAGGTGGAGACAGCCTGGGCAAGACCAGGGACTGTGGCTGTAGGGAGGACTGAGCGGCTGGCAGTATACAGAGGGGATCCCTGCACAGGAGTTGGGTGATGGACTTGAGCTGTGGGGAAGGGTGACACCTGGGATGTCCCCTGCCAGAGCTGGCCTCGAGTTTGCTTCAAAGGCCCTGTGTTCACCACAGTTGGCTTGCTTATCTGTTTCTCAGGAGCCAAAGAGATGCCCAGAGGCCGTCAGTAGGAAAACATATCTGGCTTCATGGTCCCCATTGGGCTCTCCCATAGTTTCCCAAATTTTCTTATTTCTTTGTAGCCTAAACACTCCCTTTCATTTTATTGCCTGGTCCTTCTCCCCAGGTCTCCCAATTTGACATTTATCTTCATTGCTTTGTTGAAAAGACACACCAATCATTTTATTTTTAGTATTATAAATGACCCCTGTGCACATGGTACCATTTCTCTCCCTGGGAAAGCAGTGGCATTTAACCATTCTGCACCTCAGATCCCCATCACACAGGTCATTTTCTTCTCTTGTTTGTGCAGTAAACAATAAGCCATTCTGATTTTACCTTGGAGAATTAATACTAATCACAAACAAATTACAGCTACCACCAAGGCCACAGCGGGGGCCATGCTTTAAATTCTGCCGAGCTGGCTGCTTAGAAAAGAAGAACCGGGGTGAGTGGGGCTTCAGGGTTCTTCAGAGTGGGGGCTCAGACAGGAGCAGCTGGCCAAGAGTCCAGATCTCTGGAAGCCCCCACTTAGGGCGAGCGTGGAGGGTTCAGCCCTCTTCAAGGGAGCTTGGAGGGCAATCTTGCCTCACTTGCTGCTTGGCGGTGATCTCTGGGGGTATCGGCAGTGATTGGGCTCACTGCTAATCTGAAGGTGGGAGGTGGGAGTCGGCCCAGAGGCTCCCTAGAGCCCAGCAGATCTGATGATGTATTTCTGCAAAACAAACCCTGGGGAACCCTGTGGAGGTCCGCGATCCACATGGGTTCGCCAGGAAGTAGAACGGGCTTGATAGTCACTGGCTTGGCATTTGGGCTTTTAAATAAAAGGGAGAGGAAGAGCTGTTTGGGGACTAGACAAGCTAGCCATTGGAGGCTGATGTGGATCTCATGGTGAAACAGAAGACTGCCACCCTTGCCACCCAGTGATTGAGCGCTTATCATAGTCAAGGTTCTGTACTAAAGGCTTTCTATGCACCATCTTATTTAGGTCTCAGGGCAAGTCTATGAAGTGCTTGTTATTAGTCTCATTTTATTAAGGATCCAAAGAGTTATAGAAACGTCCCCAAGGTCATAGAGTAAGTGGCAGAGCCAGGATTTTAACATGTCTGTCTGACTCTGAAGTCCATGCTCTTAATCAGTGTCAGAGACTCACGAGCATGGAAAACAGTTTTAAGAGGTCTCAAGAATGAAGGAGAGGGGCTTCTTGTGGGTCACAAGCCAGCAGAGCACCCAAGAATTCTTACAACAAGCTGGAGACTAAGGCTCAGCCAAGGCAGCCAGCAGGCTCTGGGAGCCCTGGGAATAGGCGAACAAGTCCAGAGTGAGGTCAACTGGGATTACAGAGGAGCCTGTGCCTTCAAGATGGGCAGGAATGTTGCTAGAGCAGTCATGGACAAGACTGGGTCCTGGTTCGGGTGGAGAAGCAGAGATCTGGATGTGAGAATTCATTTGTTGACCACCATGGGCCAGAGAGAAATCCTCGCTCTGATTGTTGGCATCCAACAACACAATGATGGGAAAGTTCTTTGCAAACTTCTGAGTGCTAGCTCCAACAGTCATGAAAGGTCTCCCCATCCTCAGATTGGGCTCTCACTGTGTTTGCTGGCAAAAAGTCTACCTGAAAATTTACACACACACACACACACACACACACACAGTCTTTATATCCAGGAACCCTGGTGGAACAAGCAGTAAGCATTGGACTGATAACTGAAAGGTTGGTGGTTTGAGTCCACCAGCCACGAGTGAGAGGAAGAGTTAGCATCTGCTTACATGACTATTGCATCTTGGGAAGTCTATTTGGCATGTCTACTGTCCTCTGAGGTGACAGGAGTCAAACTGGACCAGATGGTGGTCAGTTTGGTTTGAGTTTAAGCTTTGCCATGGTAGTGAGAAGCAGACATTTCATCTCGCCCCTTTCTGCTAGACTTTTCTTCTTGCTACTTATAATTAGGTACCATGTTTTCCTTAGCAGACCCTGAAAAATAAAGGCAGAAGCACTGATGCCACTTGTGCTGTAGCCTTGGTGATCAATATAGAATATATGCAGTGTTGCCCGTTGAACGAGCAAATCCATTTGAGAAGAAACCCATGCAGAAAGCTCCCTAGATGTGAGTGTGGCAAGACTTAGACTGGTTTACTTTGGGCAGCTCAGCAGGGAAGATCCACCCCTCTCCTATTGAGTTGATGCTAACCCATCATGACTCTACATAGGATTTCTAAGACTGTAAATCTTTATGGGGACAGACAGCTCGTCCTTCTCCCAAGGAGGGACTGGTGGGTTTAGAACCACCGACCAGGTGGTTAGCAGCCCAACATCAAGACTCCCTTCAGGAAAGGCTAATTTCTGGTGTGAAGGTCATGCGCTTGATGTCAATTTCATGATTGAGATGTATGGGTGGAGTCTAGCCTGTTAATCTGGAGATAGCCATTGAGTAGTGAATGAGGCCTCTGTGTGGGCATGGCTTTCTGCTGAGACTTCTGGGAATCCTCGCAATATTTCCCTTGTCATGAGGAGAGGCCCTCTCCTCAGTTGTTGGGAGTGTCTCTGAGATGACAAACTATGGGCGAGACAGGATGGCAGTATCTGAGGAGCTGAAGGAGCCGGGGAAGAAGCCACACAGCCTTATCCTGATGGAACTGGACCTCTGAAGCTGGAGAAGCCACGTGGAGACCCCTGCCAGGGCTAAGTTGCTTCTACCACCACTGGATACTGTTGATGGACCCTGAACCCTGGAAGTGAAGAGTCATGGGGAGACCCCTGCCACTGCCTGGACTCTGTATCCACTGGCCTGTGACTTTGTGAGTCGAAAGGAGACTTTATAGACTGGTATCAGGCATATGGGCTAATATCGGATTTATGACTTTGAACTGGACTGGGTTGGGATGCTTTCTCCATGTCCCATTCCTCTTGTACATAAACCTTACCCTTATATCCATATGCATGTCTATAAATTTGTTTCTCTAGTCTACCTGGACTAACATAGCTGGAAAAGGACATCTTGCTTGGTCAGGGGAAGGAGGGCTCATGGAGGTGAGGGAACACCTCACTGAGAAGGACTGACGGTAGCCTGCACAATGGGTTCAAGCTTAGTGTCAATCCTTGAAGCTGGCATTGGATTGGGTAATGGTTCCCAATTTAGGGCAAGGTCACGATGAGCGAGAACTCACTGGACAGTGACTTGGGATAACCAGCCTTCCCTTACTCATCTTAGTGGTAGACTTCCTCCACCTACCTTCAAGGGTCAGAGACTTCATAGTATCTAGAACAGTTCTTGCCCATACAGGGGAGTCCTGTTAAGTGTTTGTTGACAGAGTAAGTGAAAAACAAATAATCTTAGGTCTTGGATTCAGCATCAAGATGGACGCTTTATTCACAAAGTGGAACTGGATTTTCAGAGAGAGAGAGAGAGAGAGAGAGAGAATCTGAAAAGGACTTCCACTGAGCCCAAACCACTGTGGCTACAGGTGGCTGGAGCTGTGACTGGTGTGGATAAAATGCCCATCAAGCAAGAGCCTGGTTGTAGTGAGCAAGGTTTTCACAATGTCCTTTTATAGTGAAAGACCTAAGTAGCAGTCACCTAACCTGGTGTCAATTTGAGGATTAAGAGTGTAGGGGTGCAGTCTAGCCTGTCAGTCTGGAGATTGCCAATGAGGTCAATGTGTGGGCATGGCCTTCTCCTGAGAATTCAGGGAATTCTCAGAGACACGATCTCTCTCGGTTCCCTTCCTTGGGGACTTTCCACTGACATCATTCCCCAGGAGACATTGCAGCTGAGGAGACACATGGGCAGCATGCTGATAGACCCCGAGTCCCGGAAACTGGAGGAGCCACGGGAGACCCTGACAACACTGAGATGCTTCTACCCCTACTGGATACACAAGACTCTGCACCCACTGGCCTGTGATGGTCCTGGTGTCAGGCCATGTGCTTTGTGGGTCTGAAGAGGATTTCTAGATTGGTATCAGACAAATGGGCTGATATTGGACTTGTGACCTTGGACTGAACTGGGTTGGGATGTTTTCCTAATGTATAGTTGCTCTTGTATATAAAAGCCTTTCTTATACACATATGAGTGTTTATGAATTTGTTTCTCTAGTCTATCCAGACTGACACAGCCTCACACCAGAGCAGCACACTCTGTACAAGAGGAAGATGCTTCATGGCACCAACGGACAGCAGAGCACGGACAGGGTGCTAGCGAAGCAGCAGGGTCACAGTCTGCCCAAAGCCACTCCTGCACTTGGAGAAGTCAACACAGCGTAGGGGAGGCTGGGACCAGGGCTTAGGGTAACTGTGAAGGCCTTCGGTGTTTGACTTGGCAGGCACAGTCCAGGTGAGGACTTCTTAGAAGAGAACAGTGTCTCTGTGGGGTTTATATCAACTTTACCCAAAGAATTTGGTCTTTGTCCTGGATTTCTCAGAGAGAGAGAGAGAGAGAACTCTAAACCCTTGGCGTTTCCTTAATTGCGATGCTTTGTTACCTAGAGAAGAAGCTCTGTGGGGCTGGTGGGTAAGCCTTGCACTGCTAACTGCAAGGCTGGCAGTTCAAACCAACCAGGCGCTCCTCCAAAGAAAGTTGAGACTGACTGCTCCTGTAAAGACTTACAGCCTCCAATGAATAGTGTAGGATACAAAATATTAATAACAATGTATAATTGATCAGGGGTTCTCGAGGGTGGGAGGGTGGGGGAGGATGAGGGGGAAAAAAGGAGCTGATACCAAGGGCTCAAGTAGAAAGAAAATGTTTTGGAAATGATGGTGGCAACATATGTACAAATATGCTTGATGCAATTGATGCACGGGATGTTATAAGAGCTATAAGAACCCCCAATAAAATGATTTTTTAAAGGGGAAAAAATGAGTTACAGCCTCAGAAACACCATAGGGTTGCCATGGGTCAGAATCAACTTTGTGGCAGTGAGATCATTTGGTTGGTTGTTTATCTATAGGCCTCCAAACTGGACGTGAGAATTCATGCCCATGAAGTGATGGCGATGGAGGCTAGCCTGGCCTGGGAAACGTGGGGAGGGGTCTCATTCCACCCACCTTGACTGTGCAGAGTCTCCCAAAGAAGACTCTGGTCACCAAAGCACCAAAGGACACGGATGTACTTGGGAGGGGCAAGGGGACTTTTGGAGGTCATAGAAGCACTGCCTTGGGCATCCTGCTAGATGTACGCCTCTCCTCGTTTGTGTAGGAGGAAATACAGTGCTGAGTTCAGAGTCATTCTCGCGCATTATTGAACATGAAGGAGCAGTGGAAGCCAGTAGTTCAGAGGTAAGGATGCTCGGGGGACCCTTGAGCTTATGGCTGGCATCGCGACAGGACAGTGCGAACACCCCAAATGGTCACAGGGGTAGCAACCGTGGGAGGTAGTGGTGATGTGTTTGACGGCTAACCACTTGGGTCAGCCATTGGAAACCACCAGCTGCTCTTAGGGAAACAGATGGGGCTCTCCACTATGGTCAAGTGTTACAGTCGTGGAAACCCATGGGGGCAGCAGTTTTACCTTGTCCTATGGGGTCACGATGGCTTGGCACAGACTCGGTGGCTTTTTGGTTGGTCTAAAGGGGATCTGTCACGAAGTCCCACTAAGCTGGCAGCTGACATCTGGGGTCCTGGATTGATGGGGCTGTCTGGAGCACAGTGCCCTTTACCTTGTCACTGTGCCCTAGCTCTGGGGGTTAGTGTCAGAGGAAAAAGGGCTGCATGTTTTCAGGACGGAAGCAGCAGATATGTGAAAAAGAAGGGATTTGGATGTATGCTGACTTTGACCCTTAGTCTCCCACGAAACAATCAAGGTCACTTGCTCTGACTAGGCATCTAGAACCTCCTTGCCTTCCTCATTTCTCAGGGATTGCTTTTGGGACCCTCAGATTAGGGTCTGACCTTCACTGACCCACAAGTGCTGGGCAAACCTAATGAAAAAGGGATCTGGTTGAGTGACAGGGATACGGAAGCATCATCATCATCATCAGGAAGTGCAACATTCCATGAGCCTACGTGCCTGACACATTACTTAGCTCTTTCTGCATGATATCCTTCGCCGCTGCTTGGACTGGACATCTGTGAAATATAAAAGGTGATTGATCCTGCTCATCTTGGGGCTACACCCCAATTAAGATGCACGGGGCAAACAGCAATCTGTTTGGCTAATTGGGAAATCTTGCTGCTGTGGCCCAGTAGGACTATCAAGATGTCCGTTCCTCCCTTCTGGCTGCTAGCGGACTCACTCGTGTGTGATGCAATTCATACGTGATCCAGGCATGTGGAGGCCTCGGATCTAAACTGGATACCGGTACATCCTGGCTGAGTGGTCTTGAACCTGTCCTCTCTCACCTCTGTCTGTCTCTCGTTGAAAGGAAGGGGTTGGGTTCTAAGGGATCTTTCTTCCTCTCCCCTGCGAGTCAAGGTCTCAGCCCACAGGCAGAGATGAGTTCTCATATGTAGGAAAGAGGTGTGTTGGGGGCAACGGCCTGGCAATGGTGACACATAGGCCTGAAACTGAGAAGGCCTTTAAGGAGACTGGCAGCACAGCAGAAATTGTTAGCAGCGCCCCACTCTCATTATTGAGTGTGGGGTCCATCCCATCTGAGGTTGCTCTAGGCCCAGCAGGCAGCTGGGTTCAAGGGTTCCATTTCCACCTTTATGAGTATTTCTCAGACAGCCAGGGGTGCTTCTTACAGGTCCCCTTGACTAGAGAGGGAATGCTACAGAGCTGAGCTCACAGCCTCCACTGGAGAAAATAGGTGTGAAAACGGGCGAGGCATGACGGGCAAGCTTATGAGGATGCCCACAGAGTGTCTGAGCCCACAGGCACTGGGCACCAGGTTCAGGCGTCCTTCAGGCAGAGTCTAGAGAGTGAAGCGCTTCTCTCATGGAACTCCTGGTTTCGCTCACTGTAAGTGGGCCTGAAGTACGATGTAATTGTGCAGCTGCCTCAAATCTCCATAACACTCTGCCGTTTGCTGAACACATGCCAGAGGCCAAGGAGAGAATATTGATTTGGGGGAAGCAGACAAAATGTGAATCCTGACTCCACCTTCTGGAGTCTTTAGCAAAATACTCAGCCTGCGTGTCTATATCTACCGTGCAGCGTTGGTTCAAGGTTCCGAAAACTAGATGGAAGCTTCAGTGCTCAGGTATAAAGTGCTCAATAAATGGCAGAAGATGTCGTGATCTATCCTTTTGAAATCACCTATGTAGATTGGGTCAAATGAATGCATGCATTATCGTACTGTGCTTAGTGCTAAAGATAGGTGTGTAGCAGCACTTTCAAAATGCCAGTCACGGATTCTTTCATACTGATTATAAGAGGATGATTGAGAGGCCATTTCTTTCCCTCCATGTTGACTATGGCAGGGCTTATGACTGCTTTGACCAATGGCACATGGTGGCAGTCACCACATGTTTTTGGAGGATAAGTCACAAAGGTCACACAGCTCCCACTGCTGCGGATATGTAAGGGAAGATAGGCTAGGACCTGTACACCAGCCAATCTGCCAGTTGAGTGCCACTGCTGGACTTCTGCTGGACAATGCCCCCAATACAAAAATTTTACCCAGGATTTTTGACCCACAGATTGATAAGACATAATAAAATGGTTGTTGCCTTAAGTCACAACAGTCTTGGGTTATAAAACGCTACTTAGAAATAGGTAACTAAAGCACAAGAACTTTGTGCACTCAGTGAAAAGTGTCTAACGATGGTTCAGATGAAAGCTCTAGAAGTGGCTTTTGAAATGGGCTTCAAGGCATGTACACGGGCTCTTCAGATGGACAGAAAGAAGGGACCAGGAAGCTCCAGGGATCAAAGATGGCAAGCTCAGAACCATGAAGACTGTGAGGGTTAAGGTTTCATGTCAATTTGGCTGGGCCAGAATTTTCAGTGGTTGAGCAGTGAAGAAAGAGTTATCTCCTATGATGACATCAACATAGCATAATCACTTTCAAGAGGAGATTTGCTATGAACAGACAATCCATCGAAAGGAAATATCCTTGAGGGTGTGGCCTGTTTCTAATACAAGTAGATGCTATGGGAATGCTCATTAACTTCTTGCTGGGTTTGGATCCTGTATCTGGCTTTGTACCCAACTCCTGGTCCTTTGGACTTGAGCCAGCAGCCTGGTGTATTGACTGCTACCCCTGGGAATCACCAGTCGCAAACTATCTTACTTACCGATCTCAGGTATATTCATGTCTACAGCCAGCAGCCTGCCATCTGACCTGCTGCTCTTGGTTTCATCAGCCATGTACGTCACGAGAAGCCTCCATCCTAACATCCGACCCAAGGATAGGTAATGTGTCTTCCTTCACAGATATATGAGCCATTTCCTGGACATAAACCTCTCTCTCTCTCTCTCTCTCTCTCTATATATATATATATATATACATATATATATATATCATCATCATCACTGACTTTGCTTCTCTAAGGAACCAAGCCTGAGACAGAGACTATGCCGCACTCAGGGAACAGCTAAATTGCCTCTGTGATGAGCATATGAATTGGGGAAGCAGTATCTGAAGATCCAGATGGAAAAACAAGTGGAAAACATTCCTGGAAAAGCCTTAAAAGACATGTCCAAGAGTTTGCACTCAGTCCTATGGATGATGAAGAGTATCTAAAATACTTTCAGAAGACTAGACATCTTAGAAAGATATGGAGTGGCTTCAGGGTGAAGAGGGAAAAGAAGGTGTGGATGCTATTGGTCAAGGGACCAGCACAGGAGTCCAGGGAGACCTGGGTAGCGATATGAGGGTAGAGAGGAGGAGCTGATGTGCTACTCAAAGGTAAAACTGCTATGATAGGACTATGGAGACAAGAGAGGGAAAAGTACAGGATGCTCCTGAGACTTAAGCACCTAGGCAATGGCAGGAGTTTATCTTGCAAAGGCTTGTGGGAAAAGTGACCTCTTACTTTTACAAGGTCTTCCAGAACCTTGAAGGGTAACTAGTACGATGTCAGGAGGACTCCACTGTGGCTTGGGATAGGCATTCTGGGAAGGCAGGCCTCCAGGAGAAAACACCACAGGTTCCTATGGGTGGGTGATTCCTTGGCTTCGGAAGAGAGAGGTGTGAAGAGAGAGCCTGGCCATCCAGCTGGCTCTCTCCCTAACACATGCTCCTCTGACACAGCAGGTTCCTCAACAAGCCCCAGCACACTCCTCGCATGACTAGCTCCTCTGCTACCTCCCTGTCACAATGGGCGATCTCCAAGACAAGGACAACAGATGGAAAAGACCCTCTGGGGTCCAAGCAAGCTGTCCAACTCCACGGGTCTTCCCTACCCTTCAGTCTATAAGGTTGGACTAGAAGCTCTGTGTTTCTGAGATGTGTTAGTCCGGGTGGACTAGAGAAACAAAATTCATAGACACTCGTGTAAGTTTAAGAAGAGTTTTATATAAAATAACAATTCAATATTGAGAAAACATCCCAGCCCTGTCCAGATCAAGTGCATAAGTCTGATATTAGCCCGTATGTCTGGTACCAATCCGCTAATTCCTCTTCAGACTCACGAAACACATGCAATGATGCTGAATGCAGGAAGATCACAGGCCAGTGGGTAGAAAGTCTTGCGGATCCTGTGGCAGTGGAAGCGTCTCAGTGCGGGCAGGCGTTTCCACATGGCTCCTCTGGCTCCAGACCTCTGACTGCATCAGCGTAGCTCGATCAGGCTCATCTTTAGTAATGTCTCTCAGGGAGAGAGCCAATATCCCGCCTCCAGTGAACTCCTCAGTACCTCCAAATGAAGTCATCAAGCTGCGACCTGATGGCCAAACTAACCCCCCCCCCTTCACTCTTAATCTTGTCCATTGACACCAGGTTATGTAACTGCCACATGCGTGAAGCCAAGAGAGGTCTGAAGAAAGAGGGATGCTTTCCCCTGTCCTTTCCTCTGCTTCTCTGCAAAATCTGCCTGCACACCAGAAGCAGACAGAGCTCTGTGGGAATGAGGCAAGGCTGCTCTCTTCTGCAGGCAGGTTGCATAACATGCCACTGACAGGGTGCAGAGCCACCATCCTCAGCATGATCATGTCACAGTGCCGGGGGAGTGGCAGGGAGCCAGCAACTGCATTGTCACCACTTCCTTCCAACAGTGACTGATGTGGCCGGAGACAACACAGGGTCACAGGTCTTCCAAGCCCTAGGCCAGCCTGTCCTTGAAGCACAGGGAGTGTTGGGGGCGGGGTTGGAGGTAAAGTTCTTTGGAATTAAGCTCTGCCACTTTCGCGTTATGTGACCTTCACTGAACCTCAGCTTCCTTTTCTGAGAGAGGGGAGATAGCTTTGGCTGTGGGGTAACTGCGAGGAATAAGTAGAATTCAGGGAAGCAACCAGAGAGGGTTTGACTGCTGACACTTCTCTCCCCAGTCCATCCACCAGTAAGCCGTGCTACCCACGAGGAGAATCGGCAGGCCTCTCCCTTCTCTGCTCGGATTGGCAGCTGCAGAGGCAGCCTCCCTCTGCCCTGCAGCACGCACCTGCCTCTTGGGGCTTGATTACAGTAGTGGCTCCTTGGTGGGGATGTCCCCTGGCGGCTCTCTGTGGGAGTGTTTGTCACACCAATGGGGAGAAGTGAAGGTGCCAGGTGGTGGGGGAAGAGACTGGATTGGACTACGGGAGTTCCGCTCTGTAGCCTGATCTCTGCACAGGCAGTATCGGTGGTGCCAGTTCGGCCCTTGTTGCCTCGGGCAGCCTCCTTGCCTGTCTCGGACTCTGTGCCCTCAGGGCTAATACTGCTCGTGCTGATTGCTGGGAATCAAGCACACCATCCTCAGGACTCTGGCTGCAGCCAGGGGCACCTCGCATTAACAGTGAGTGGGACACACAGTGGGCTTTGCAGGGGAAACTCCATCGGGGCTGGGGCCCAGATGGCCTTTGTGTGGAAGAGTCTATTCTCTGCACAGGCCACCCTAAAGCTCCCAGGGACCCAGTCAACAGAAGGGGTGGTGGTGGTGGTGGTGGTGGTGAAAAGGAAGAAATGGTCCTGGCTTGCTGGTAATGAGTTTAGTGAATTTCCCCGAGGGAGAATCTGGTGCTGGAAGCCTTTGTGAACACCATCTGAGCTAATTCCATCGCCAAAAGGAAATGGAGTTGAGAACCCCAAGGCAGGTCGGTGCACAAGTCAGGGGTGTGAACGGCATGCTGTCACCACTGTGGGGAAAGGGCTTGCCTTTGGGTCTTCTTATGAAGCCCACTTTCCTGTTTGCAAAACTGTTCATTCTCTTTGACGAGAATAAACAAGCACATGTCTTTGGAGATCATCAGTGGAAGCCTATTTCTGCATTGTCCCAAACCAGATCCTAGATGGCTTGCAATGATGCAGGACCCACACACAGGAGTGGATACATCAGGACAAACACACAGGAGTAGATACTTCAGGTGACCTAAGGGTAATAAGGTGGGAGAAACATGCCAGGAGATGCCCACGTGACAGCGAAAGCATGGTGAAAGACTTTGCTGTGCTTCCTAGCAGGGAAACGGGGCCAATTTCAAAACCCAAAGGGTTCCTAAAAAGTGAATGCTATGCCTGGCACCCAGTGCAAAGGGAAATAGCTTTCCTTGGTGGGGAGATGGTCCTCGTATGGGCTGGAGTTAATGATATTTTCACCTGTGACATCATTACAGCGGCATGCTCAGGGAGCTCTTTCTTTTTTTTTCTTTCTCTTTTCTCCCTCTCCCTCCTCCACCTTCAAAAAATCTGGATAAATTATACATTATTATTATTTTCATGTCTAACACCATCTGCTGTCTCCCTTCACCCACGTTTCTGTTGTTTATTACTCTGAGTGGATGGGTTGGGGGGGTTATATGCTGATTTTTGTGATCAATTACCCCTTTCTCCCCTCACTTATCCCTTCCCCTTATCCCTTCGCCAGTCCCATGTTTGTTTCTGTGTGATTTATCTGTCCTAGAGCCTGTGTGCTGAGAGTTCTTCTCTGTATTGGTGTACATGCCCTTCTGTAGTCGGATTTGTAAGGTAAACTGGGGTCATGATGGCGGAGGGCACTACAGAAGTAGAGCAATGTTACTCTGTGGTGCTATTCTGCACCCTTGCTGGCTCATCCCACTGGGATGTCCTATTGTCTACAGATGGGCTTTGGGTCTTTGTCCCCACTCATTCTCATTGACATGCTTGTTTGTTTGGGGTCTTCTGATGCCTGATATCTGATCTTGTCAACACCTCATGATCACGCAAGCTAGTGTGCTTCTTCTAGGTGGGCTTTGATGCTTCCCATCTAGATGGCCACTTGCTTTTCTTCAAGCCTTTAAGACCCCAGACGCTATATCATTTGATAGCTGGGCACCATCAGCTTTCTTCACCACATTTGTTTATATCAGTGATCATGTTGAGAAGGTAAGCATCACAGAATGCCGGGTTATCAGAACAAAATGTTCTTGCATTGAGGGAGTACTTGCATGAAGGCCCAATGTCCATCTGCTATCTTAACATATAAATATATGTATATAAATCGATGTCCCTATCACTATATATAAATATATTTGCATATGTACATGCCTGTATTTAGACCTCTATAAATGTCCTTGACCTACTAGTTCTTTCCTCTATTTCCTTTTAACCTCCCCTTGTTCCACTATCATGTTTGATCTTCATTCTATTTCTTCTATAGACCTATCTCCGAGGCACATAAGCTTAGTGTGAGATTTAGAACACAAGGCCACATCAAATCCACACAGAATTCCCAATGGGGCTCAAGGCCAGCAAAGATGTAGGGATTCAGGTACACATGACTGGTGAGGGCGAGA
The DNA here is from genome assembly GCA_004026705.1 of Nesogale talazaci. Classification (NCBI taxonomy): domain Eukaryota; kingdom Metazoa; phylum Chordata; class Mammalia; order Afrosoricida; family Tenrecidae; genus Nesogale; species Nesogale talazaci. The sequence goes on from PVJH01004662.1 coordinate 91,532, forward strand.
AGTGACGGACGTTTTCCAGAAAACAGTTTGGCCAAAGGTTTCAAAAACCCCAACACCTTTCTTCCCACTTTGAGACTTGGGATATTCTTCGTCAAGAACTCTTCTCGAGGAAGTCGACCTTTCTGAAGATATTCAGACCCACAGATTCTGAAGCAGAACCTTTCCGTAAAAGTCAGACACAAAGTCCAGCTGTGGGGGCAGGGTCACCAATGTTGGGTCCCTGGAAGAGATTATCTTGAGAAACTTTTACTAACTTTTCTGAATAGGAGAAATGTTTCATAACAAATCAGGTGGAGTCGCCCCTCCCCCCGGCTATACTGCACAGGAACATGTTCCCTGTGGGAACAGCATGGTAAGCCACTGAAACCCATGGCAAGAAAATCCAGAAGGAAGTAGATCAAGTGGTCCGAGTCCCCTAGGGGCTGGAGGGTAATGAGAGCGTTGAGTTTTCTGTTTGTATCTTTCTGAATTGACACCACTCAGCACAGGCAAGAGGCAGTGTTTCTCATCACTAGAAAAGGAGCAGAGTGACCCAGAATGAAGCTTGAGAGAGCTAGCCCTTCCTGGGGCCGCCCAGATCACTGCTCACATCTTACGGACACCGATTCGCCCAAACACTTCCAAGGGCTACCATGCCCACTATCTTATTAGTTTCTTACATTCACTCTAGGAGGCAGATAAGACAGGGACTCCTTCCCATCCTAGAGGGAGTCTAGAATCCATGCGGGGGATGGACATTGGGGGGGCGGTTTGAAGGGTATCTCCACTTTCTTTTCAGGAACCCACACCTCTTTTGCAATCCTGCTCTGTCCTCACATGTACGTGCAGACTTGAGGCTGGTGTCGACGGTAATGAAGATGGACTGGGTCACCATACTGCCAGCACCTCTCAGAGTAAGTGGGTCCCTGAGACGCCTGAAGACTCAGGTGAGCTTTTTCAATCACAGCTTCAGACCCACATTTCTGACAGAGGCACCAATTGCTGTTTCACCATCACCGTGAAGCCCCGCATCTGATTTCCATTGACAGCTAAATTAACAAATCAACTAAACACCGATATATTTCATGTCCCTTCGCCTGTCAGATTTAATGTATTCTGGATGTAATGCCGTGCAGAGAGGCCTGGATTTACTAGCTCTGGGATCAACTGTAAGTGAGTCACCATGTCTATTTTATTCACAGAGTGAGAAAGTGACATTTGAGTCTATCTGTCAGTTTTTGAACGGGGAAGAAATGGATGAAGCCGGGGCCAGACATCCCCAAGAGCTAGTTCTTCCCTCCAAATAGTTAGATAACTTTACTCATCACCCCTTGCTCTGATGGCCAGAAAGTGTCCCTTCTAGAACATTCTGGGAGTGGGGTCTTTGAATCCCCCCGTACTCTCCCTGTGCTCAGAATCTGCTGCCCACGACAGGCTCCTGTGATGGCAGGCATGTGAGCCATGGCCAGAAGCGAAGGGCTCCTCTCTTTGAAAATGGCCAAGTAGGCTGCTAGTCTCTTATTGTTGAAGCAGCTCTCGAGTGGAACTCTGGGAGCCCTGAGGCCTTTTCTCTATACACTTTAATTATTTGATTTCCTTGTCAACTCGATGGAGAAATATGTACTTCACGGATAACGCAGAACACTCATTATCAAGCACAAGGCGATGCAGTGTGAAAGTGATGTATGGCCATAAAACCATCATCACAGTCCAATAATGGGCCGGTCTAGTGCCTGCGAAAGGGTCCTCTGGCTTCTTTATAGCCTGTCCTTGCCGCTCCCCCTGGGCCCTGGCAAGTTCTGGTCTGCATTGTGTCATGATGGATCGAGGAGCAGTTTAGATAAATAGATACGTGGCAAAAGCATAGGGGCTCTTCCGTGTCTTTCTCTCCGTTCTTGATCATACCACCCAGTGAGTGAGCTCAGAGCCCAGACACGGAGAGTGGGGTGGCACCCGACGTGAAAGGCATCTCCTTAGGATGCGTGTGCGCAATGGGAGGGACTCATGATGAACTTCTGAGAAGCCACCCAAATTAGCCAGTGCCTGTCACCAGTGTCTAAGCACCAGCCCAATACTGTCCATGGGGCTGATGCTTCTATTCCTTTCCTCACTCTGAAAGTCCAGAGGCAAGTGATTGGGAACATATGTCCCCCCAAATATCAAAACTGCAAAATTCCCAAGTCCCCACCCCATAGTGTGGTGCCTGGAGGAGCTGGGAGAAGAGTAAGTACTGGTCTGTGATGAGGGATTGTGCACAGGGCAGCACACTGACTCCTTCCCCACAGGAATCTTGGGGTGGGATGGGAGTGGTGAGGGTTGCTAACTCTATCTTCAAGAGGAGAAATCATTTTTGAGGGTGTAGGAACTTGCCAAAGCCATGGAGCTGTTTAGAATCAGAGCTGCCTGCTAGACTTGAAGTCTTGCTTCTTCTGTGACTTCCTGCTTCCTCATGGACAGAAAGGCCCCTGATGATGAAGATGGTGGTAAGGGCAGGGGGGTTCTCCAATGCCCCCACGAAGGATGCACGTGTGCACACGTGCGCATACACACATACACACCCCCATGGACACACACATACACACAGCTCACACCTTAACTGTAAACACAGCTCTCCCTGTGTCTTTAGAACAGACCATCATGGAAAGAGAGCAGGATTTCTCCATGCCCACTGAGTTCTCAGGAAACCCACCCACTGGAAAACTCCCAGTCCTCTGGGAGGTGCTCCCTGACTGATTGAACCCGGGAGCTGAAAGGGTCTCAGTCTGGGGCCATCTCAGCTTGAGGCAAATGCTCTCCTTGACTCTCCTACAGCGCATGGATGGTCCTGAGATCCATGTGCAAGCCGCCCATCCAGAATACAGACCCCTTTCTGACCATTGCCCCATCTCCTCGGACCTTGCTCCAACAGCTCCTGGGACCTTGTCCCAGACCGATATGATTCGTGCATTTCAAACCGTCTCCCAGGAACTGATCTCATTGGCAAACCCGGGCTCTACTGGGTGCTGCTGCAGTCCCAGGTCCTTGTGGCAGTCACCAGATATGGTGCTGATTTGAGGATTGCAAGTGTAGGGGTGAAGTCTAGCCTGTCAATCTGGAGACAGTCGATAAGACTTCTGTGTGGGCATGGTCTTCTCCTGAGAGTTTTGGGGAATCTGGTACTTCCTTCTTGGTGGTGGAGACATTCTCTCTCTCGGTTCACCTCCTTGGAGACTTTCTGCTGACAACACTTGCTCCCTTGGAGAGGCCTGACTGACAAGGCTGGCTCCCTGTGAGACATGCCTGAAGAGAAACCACAAAGACCTATCCTGATGCAGCAAGACGCCCAGACCTAGAGAAGTCACGTGGAGACTCCCACCAGCGCCGAAATGCTCACAGTATCACTGGATCCAAAGACTTTCTATTCACTGGCTTGTGATCGTCCTGCATTTGGTGTCATTGCATGTGTTTCATGAGTCTGAAGAACTTTGTAGATTGCTGTCAGACATATGGGCTAATATCGAACTTATGGACTTGATCTGGACGGGGCTGGAATGTTTACTTATTGTACAATTACCCCTCACATAAAACTCTCTCTTATATACACGTGCATGCTTATGAATTTGTTTCTCTAGTCTACCCGGACTCACACAGTCCTGACCTCTGTATTCCCTCGTCCAAGCTCAGTGGGTCCTGCTGTGATGAGCCCAGGGCAGATGCAACCCCACTCAGAGTGACTACAGGACACCTTCTGCATGCTACGTGAGACGGAAGAGAGACATAAATACGGTGCAGTGCTCGAGCTTTGCCTCGGAGCTTCCCAAGTCTGTGCTGAGCGGAAAGTGGGCCTGCTGGCTCCGGATCACACCGCGGTTGTTAATGAACCTGGAGCTACCTGCCAAGAACAGATTTCCCTGCTTAGCCATGAGCATTGGGAGCGTTTCCATCAGCACTTGGGAGAAGCACGGAACAAGTCTACTAAAGAGAATCATTTGCTAGAGGGGGAGGGAGAGAGGGAACGGGCTGCTGCTGCCTGCAGCTCAGAACTAACCGCCCGCTCCCCACCTTTTCTTTGATGAGCTCCCAAGTCTGAGGCCCAAACAAGACTTTGGGAAACTTCTCCCCTCTTGTGGTTGTTAATTGCTGTTATTGATTCTGACTCATGGCGACCCTGGATGCCTAGGGAGGATGTCAAGACCCTGACTTTTTGGAAACAGATAGCCAGCCTGTCACCCAGAGCATATCAGGGTGGCTTTGTTGGGTCAGCTTTCTGGTCAGTAGCCAAGAGCTTAATTATACCAATTGTAAGAAATTGGGTGTGTAGTCCTAGCCACTCCTAAAATGCAGGGGTAAGTTGGGGGTGAAGTAGAGAAAGGTGATGGAATGGGTGGGAACCCCATCTCTGTTTAGGCTCCAGTGTTGGGTGTCCTGACTCTTTAGTAGATGAGTTGCAGGAAGGGCCTTCCACAGGCCACAGGGGACTTGTTCCATCTACCACTGGGATTTCCATAAGGAAGTGTTTTTCAAGCTGGAAATGTCTCAAGTTACTCAGAAGACTTTTGAAAACACAGTAAACAAACAAACAAACAAACAAACTAAAATTTATCCACGAGAATGGAAAAGGGGTTAGAGTAGAGACCCAAAGCTCATCTATGGGCAGTGAGGCAGCACCGCACAGAGGGGTCACAGGGAGGGGGTGAGTCAGTCAGGGTGCAGTAGGCCACTAATGCATCATGCAATATACCTCTGTCCCCTGGGGGCCCACCCCACCCCCGCTATCACGACCTCAGTGCCGCCTCCCAATCTGGCATGTACATAGGTGCAGGCAAGAGATAAAACTCACAGCACATGGAGCCCAGGAACAGGAATGGGAATAGAGATATCAAAAGGGTAGGGGGAAGGGAGGGAATGGGGAGGGAGGGGAAACCAATCTCAATGAATGGCATATAACCACACAGTCTCAGACAGGGGGAAGAACGACAGGAACCAGAGGGAAGGGGACATGGAGGTTGGAGTGAGATTTGAAAATAATGAACAATCTACAATCTATCAGGGGGCCACGAGGGTTTAGGGTTAGGGGAGGGGAGGGGAGGGAAAAAAGGAGGAGCTGATTCCAAGGACTAAAAGTAAATATCTAGAAAAGGATGGGATATAGGTACGGATATGTCAAATACAATGGATGCATGGTCTGTAACAAGAGTAGTGAGAGCCCCCAATAAAATGATTGAGAAAAACAAAACGCAGTGAAACAGAAGTTTCAGAGTTCTACAGGTCGCGGGGAGGGAAGGAGGCTACTGGGTGGCACTGTTGACTCTTGGCTGGGAACTGAAAGATTGGTCACTGGGGATTACCGAGCAGTAGCATTGAGGAAAGACCTGGGGATTGGCTTCCAAAAACATGGCACCCCCCAAAAACCAACCAAACCAAACAAACAAACAAACAAGATTGCACCCAAGAAGACCTCCTGGCGCTGCTCACACTGTAACAGATAAGTTTGGTTGGGATTGAGGCAAAGGGGATTAACAACAGTATCAATTCCATCCTGACGCATACTGACCCTATAAAACCCCAACTAAAGCCGAACTCCCTGCTGCTGAGTCGATGCCGACTCAGACTGACCCTGTAGGACAGGTCAGCACCTGCCCCTCTGAGTTTCCAAGACAATAGCCCAGCACCTAGCAACTCTGCCACCAGGGATCCTCCATGACCCAGGCCAATGGCCCCACCCCTGCCATCTCGATGAGAACAGACTGCCACACCTTTCTCCATCTGTGCCGCTGCGGGGATCGTACCTCTGACTTTGCAATGAACTGAGGCGCTTGAGCCCTGCCCCATCAGAGCCCCTTGGAGTCTGGGCCCACTAATGCGCATGCCTGATTAGGCAGACTTTGAAGATGCTGGTCTTGGGGGTCACTGCTTGAGTACCTCAGCTGAAGGGTTTTGCTGCAAGGGACTGTTGTAAAGGTTTGTGCATCTGCCTCAAAGGCTTTCCCACGAACTGGATGTAGGGTGAGGCATTGGTCTCCAAGAGGAAGGGGGATGGGAGCTGGTGGATTTGGGGGAGTTTGCTCCCTTCTCTCAGAGACGCCCTTGGTTGGGAAGGAGTGGGGAGAGTGAGTTCCAGGACTCTGCCCCACTCCCAGTGAGCCAGAGAGTTCCCATCCAGCGGAGGCTGACTTGGCACATTCTACCCGGCCAGATGGCTCCCCAGGGTGGTCCATCTGAGTCTGCTTAGGAGAATGAATGAACTGTGTCTGTAAAGGACTGGCAGTTCTCTGGAGAGGGCAATCGCTGTCATAACAAGTGCTTTCTGTGCAGTTGGCACTCTATGTGCCCTTTGTGAGGCCATGCACCTTAGCTCATGTGGGTCTGCAGCGCCACCGAAGGTCAGGTCTGTAGGAAGCCAGGTGGGAAGGTGAGTGTGCATCTCTAGTGTCTGTTTATGGTGGAAAACTGAGGCTCAGAGACCCTGCCAAGTCATCCGGGCAAGGTTAACTTGATACGTGCTACAAACGATTAAACACTTGGCTGCTAACCAAAAGGTTAGCAGTTCACTTCCTCCCGAGGTGCCATGCATGGGGTCACCATGAGTCCATCGACTCCATGGCAACCACAGTCACAGGACCAGGACAAGACACTGCTCTTCATACAACACCAACAAGTACTCGAGGCTTATACTGTAAGGACCACGTGTTGTGAAGTAGGCAAACACATAGGAGATGTGATTAATGCTCTGAGATCGACAGGAACTCACTCAGGGGGGTTGGTTCTTGTTCAAATCTTCTCGATGGGGGGAAGCAGAGCCGAAGATACTCTACTGCTCACGGCTGACAGTGCCCTGTTAAGAGCAGGCTCTCAGTTCACTGTTCGGGTTATGTTCACAGAGGGCTCTCCACTCCACTCAGGGCCCCTCGGTGCCTCTCGAGACAGGCTGCTTCAGTTCCTGCACATATTTGCTGTGCAAGTTCGGGCTGGTGGTTTAACTTCTCTGTGTTGCAGTTAGGGTGTTGGCGAAGAATATGCCATCGATTTCCAGAAGAACGAACAGATCTGTCTTGGAAGAAAAGCATATACAGAATGCTCCTTGGAATAAAAGAGGGCTAGACTTCATCTTCTGCGCTTTGGACCTGTTTTCGGGCGAGACTGGTCTCTGGAAAAGGACACCGTGGGCAGTCAAGGGTGGGTGAAAAAAGAGGGAGACCCTCATCCGATGGATGGACACAGTGGCTGCAGGCACGGATCAAGCCTAGGGCAGTTTGGCTGTGTTGTACATAGTCACTCTGAGTCAGAGCAGATTCCCCAGAACCTAACAACAGCAACAATGACACAATGAGCACAACAAGAATACCTTCCTCACCAGGTCTGTGTGAAATGCAAATAGCCCAGCACTGATGAAGCTCTAAACTGCGCCTCATCCAGGGTAAAGCTTGATGAAGGCCGACAGCATGACTGCTTCTCTACCACACTGAAATGTAGAGAGCGCTGCCTGCCCGATTGGCCTGGAGAAGACAGTAGAGTCAGACTTCTTCTATGGCCGGTTGGCTCCTATCTCCCTGGAAACTGGTAAGTTTGGTCGGAGGCCCACTCTGCCTCTTCATTCTTGACAGCCCCCTGACTGGTGCTCTTTGCAACAGGCTCAGCCTGGGTTTAGACCCTCTGCTTGCTCGTGGCCTCACCCGGAGAAAATAATTTTCAGAATGCTTGTTTGTGATTGCTGCCTGTAGGCTGAGAGCCATGGGGCCACACTGGCTTAATAGGCCATTAGAAATCACAGTGGGGAAATCGGAGTGCATTATACAGAGGCAATTGGCATGTCTTCTCCCAGGGCAGCGGGTGGCAATGGGAGAGGCTCGTCTCGGCACAAAACAACTCCACATCCAGAAAGCAGGAGGACTGCTACATGCGGGCTTCGTTAGACCCTCCACGGCAGAGACTGATGGCAACTGTGCTCTGGCCTCTGCTTTCCTGATTTCAGGATTTCCTTATGTCTTGAGATGCCCCCAGTAGGTGGCATGGAAGATGATATACAGAGGGTTATCAAAGAACAGTCATAGCGAGGGACCCCGTGAGCAGGGAGAGAGACGGCACTATAGCTCACATGCTCAGTACCTGGGCATATGTCATGCACACCCTCTTGGACATGATGGTAAGGTGCTTGCATGTGTGTGTGTGTGCATGTGCACACGCACGTGTGTATGCACGCTCCAAACTGCCGGTAGAACCAGTGTGCTCAGCTGGATCACTGACACCGTGGCTGTAAGAGAAGAGTGTCCAGGAGGGACGAGGCTGGGAAATTATGACCCTGAGGAGGGAGGAAGCCCTGGGAGAGGAATATTATACACTCAAGGTCAAGGTAGACTCAGAAAGTCAAGAGTGACTTCTGGTCAGTAGGGGACTCTCTAGCAGGCAACGTTGATGAGCTCTTAATCTTAGGGCAAATGTGTGGGCAACCGGTTTACTCTGTCCAAAGCCTCTTGTAGAAGTCCATAAAATAGAGATAAGGAATCCCTGTCCTGTGGATCCCACAGGGGCATTAGGACCGGAATTGTCCAGTTGCACAACTGCAGGGCATCCTGTGGGAAGTGCTTTCAATCAGACATGCTTTTTTTTGGGGGGGGGGGCTGCGGGGGGTAAGATAGAAGCCAGAAAGGCAAGCTCTTTGTGAGGTTGAGAAGCACTGAGCGAGGCATCTATTTCATTCTCCTGTGCGGGACAAACAGGCATTTGTGGCGGCCAGAAAGAGATCAGTGGTCCACTGGTAATTCTAGTTCTGATGAGGACATAGGCAGAAGGTCCTTCTACTAAGCTTAAGTGGGGGTGGGGGTGGTGATGGTGGATGATGGCTTTTGGCGTTGGAATGACTTGGTCCCTCTCTCCTATTAGAAGCCTGCAGCCTCTTAATTGTGCCAAGCTTCTAAGCTGGTATCTCAGCTCTCCCAAGCCTTAGCATGAGCCCCTCTGAAGCATCTTCACAGGAGCAATCCTGGTGAAGGTGCTTCAGATCTGTCTGCCCTTTTATCCTTCTGCCCAACCTAGGAGGACATATCATCATACTATTGCTTAATGGGTGAGGAAACCCAGCATAAGTTCAAATGACTAATCCATATGCAGAGGGTGGCAGAGACAAACACAATCTCTTCCATGCCCACATAGGAGTCTGTAGCAGCTTCTGCACCTCCATAATTCCCAGTGTTTTCTGTAGAACACCTGGTCCTGGGAGCTACGGGGGTACACCATAAAAAGGTGCCATCATGGCAGCCCCTACAGGAGAGCTAGGCACTTAATTTTTTCCTTTGGGAGGGTCACATTTCACATGAGCCAGTGAAAGGCTCTAAGAGATCCTGCCCTGCAGAAATGGGGGATTAGTATTTGAGAACAAGTATTTGAAATTGGGATACCTTTTCCCCGAAATCGTGGTGGGAAATACTGAGTTCCGTTTTTTTTTACTATTATTTTAATCAACATAGAGATAGATGAAAGATAGAGGGGAGTCTCTGCTTGGTCCGAAGAGTTCGTGAATTCAGCTGCTCATCAAAAGGTTGCAGGTGAGGTTTGGAGTCTACCCAACAGGGTCTTCAGAGAAGAGCCTGGTACCCTACATCTGAACACGGTGTCACCATGAGTTGGTATCAACTTGGTGGCAATTGGTGAGAGGCTAACGATGGATGAGGAGACATGTGTGGTCTTTTAAGATCCTGTATCCTTGTGCTGCTAAAGATATACATGACCGCTGAAGAGAGAAATGGAAATTGAGAAAGCAAACTAGTACCTCCACATGGAGGGCTTCACCCACGGGGCTACACTTGAGTTTGGACTGTGTTGGATCAGTAGGAACCACTTGAGAAGGACAAAGGGGAAGGAAGACATCCGAAAGGAAGTCCAGGGCGTGAAGCCTGCCATCTACCAACATTGGATGTGCCTTTACTCCCCAGAGCACCTATATCTTGGAGAACTGTCAAGGTACCACATATCACCTGCTCCAGTCACATCTGATAAGAACCAGGGTATAAGCAGATTGGTCACAGCCTGGGACCGGTATGATCCACCTCATGGGGATAGAACCACTAGATTCTTAGTGTGGGCAACCTGATGGAAACTTGCAAAACCCTACTGATGTCTGGTAACACAAGAAGCTGAAAGGTCTTGACATTGACTCAAGAAGGTGAAAGGTTGGGCAGAGGCATTCCAAAGCTACTTCAGCCCAGAAGGGACCCCTTCTTTTTCCCAAATAGAGGGAGGCAGCTGGAAGATGGACCACAGAGAGAGTGGCTGTAGTACTTGGGGAGAAGAATATTAGACTTCAAATCAGAAACCTTTCCTGTCTAGCCCCGAGTGTTAAGAACTTTATTTGTTCCAGCCGGAGAGATGTCAACCCTATCATTACACTTCATGTTGGCAGCTGCCATCACTTCTGCCACCTCCCCTAGGCACACCGAGTAGACATGATGCCCAACCTATACAAGGAGGTGCTCCCTTAAGAGAAGGGCCCTGGGTCAGGAGACAGTGATCCTGGGTTCTGGTTCTAGTCCTGCCAGTGATAGGTTACCTCTCTTTCACATCTGTGCTGAGTCTTTCCTCACCTTCGCTGGTAAACTGGGGACAATTGGGTTGTGGGAATGGGCAAGTGAACTCCTGCATATGTGAGAGCCCCTTGGGTGCAGTACCCAGTGGTCAGGCTTCAGGACAGTGATAAGGTGTGGAAAGGTAGTGGAAGAGGGAAGGTGGAAAGGCCCTTCTAAGGAACGTGGGGCCAGCGATCCTCAGCTGAGCCCATTGGGTTACTCCGTGATGAGTGAGGCGTGACGTGTGTGACTGTGGAGGAAGGGAAAGTGTGGGTCCCTGCAGAAGCCCCCATCTTAATCCTTGTCTCACGCCTCTCCTCAAAATGCCCTGTGCCTGTCAGGGAGAGGCGGAGCATACATGAGAGACACAGAGGGCAGCCAGCTGGTCAGAGAACAGGGACTCCCTGTGCATTCCCTTTCAGTTATGGGCGGGACACTAGAGACTTAGGAAAGCTGTGATGAGAAGGTCGGGCACTTCCAGATCCTGATTCTATCGAGGTATGACGCAGCCAGCACTGCGGCAGAGATGGGAAGAGCAAACAGAGGCCTGAGGTTGGTGGTTGTGGGGAGGGAGGCACTGGACGTGGTTGAAGGGTGTAGACAAGGAATGAGAGACCAGTTCCAGAGCGAGTCAGGGCATGGGAGGTGACTGGGTAGGCCTTGGTCATTTGTCATTCCACTTGGCCAAGCTAAGGTCATATCTGATTGCCTACCTGTTCTACGCACACTCCTATCTCAGAGATCCTTGGCGCTGAAAGAAAGGGAGAGGCCACCTGTCTGGGTCATCACTCTGCAGATGAGAAATCTGAAGTGCAGGGAGGGAAAGGGGCCCTCGTAGTGGCTAAGTTGACCCCAGGCCAGTATCTGCGGGCTTCTCCCTCACCCTCCTGCCCCTCTGCCTCTCCACACCAGGCTGTGCTCAGAGCGGAGAGTGTTTGGGTTGCCTGTGTGCAGCTCCCAGGAAAGATAATGAGCCTGATGTATTGTCCCGCCCTATCAATCAACCATCAATTTTTCACTTTTTGTGTATTTATATTTGCAATTACCCCAGTTTTCAGAGATGAGAGAAAAACAGCTCGATTACACAGAAGCTCCAGCTCTGAACTGTTCCAACCTGAGAACACGGAGCTTTTGTTTTGTCTGGCTAAGCCAGTCAGAGAAAGCCAGCCTCCATTCAGACAAGGCAGAGGACAAAGGTTGACGAAGTAGTGTGTGAGTGGAAGAGGCCAGCTCCTTCTCACACCCCTCTCTGTCCTCAAGGGAGCGGTGTTTGTCCTTGACATGCTTGTGATCCTGCTGTTGCTGACCCAGAGGCAGCGTGTCTAAGGTTTGTGGACAGGAGGTCATGGGCGAGGTAGGGTCTAAGCAGTGGTTCTCAATTTGTGGGTCGCGACCCCTTTGGGGGGGCCAAACAACCCTTTCACAGAGGCCACCTGATTCATAAGAGTAGCAAAATAGTCATTATGAAGTAAGCAGCAAAAATAATTGCGTGGTTGGGGGGAGGTCAACACAACATAAGGAACTGTATTCAAGGGTGGAGGCATGAGGAAGGTTGAGAACTGCCGAAAGGACGTCTTTCTTAGAAGTTCCAGCTCAATGGAACCATATAAAACGGTCGACATTGTGTCATTCCAAACCGTAAAAATGGCCCTTTCACATGATTCTGCCTAATGCATCTCAGCACTTTGCTGTCTTCTTGATAAACGTTTCACAGGAGAAACGGTCATCCTTTTTCCCAGAGTCGGGGCTGGAGACTGGAGGGAAGAGAAGGGAGATGGAAGGAGGTGGAAAGGCGGAACTAAAGGGCTGTCACATTGGTTCCGATCTACAGAAGAGCCTTCACGTTGAGACTCGAGCTCCTCTCTCACCTTCAAGGTCAAACACCCCTCTTCGTCTCACTCACTCTCACTCCTTGTGTAGCGGTGGATTCAGATACTGGCCCCTGTGTTGCAGAGTTGTATGCCCTAGTGCAGGGGTCGGTAAACTTTTGAGACTGAAGAGCCAATTCTCTCCTTAAATGTGTTTTTCCAAACAAATGAAATCACCATGATCTGAAATAATCACCTTCAAATGTTTTCTACGTGACTTCAGAGCCGCATATGGCTTGAGAGCTGCAATTTGCCGACCGCTGCCCTAGTGTGTAAGGCGCCTGGAAGGGCGGAAGACACCAGGGAAGGGAGGATCTTCCTGCCCCAGATCTTCCTGCCCCAGTTTGTCCTAGGTCCTGATAAAGTGACAAGCTGTCCTGCTTTTTTTTTTTTAACAAGTTAACAACCCCACGGCGTTTTAAAATTAAAATAAATATATTATAATACTATTTTTGCATCCTATGAAAAATTTTGTTGCTCCATATTGACGAAATTTTTAATCAAGAATCCCCACCCCCACCCCCTGGTCAAAGGTGTCCCACTTAAAAACTGGTCACTTTATGACCTAGGAGCTAGGACTCCTTGTTGTGGTCCAGAGCAGTTTCCCCACAGGCTGGCTGCCCAGCCATCGTTTAAGTGATCGTGTTCAAGAGACTGGTCTGGGCCAATCAGATTCCCCCCTTTGCAATTCGGAACTGGCTGATTATGAGGGCAGACTGAGCTGAAAGATGCTCAGTGCATCTGGAGGGAAGCAGCCCTCTGAACAATGTTTGAACCAAGGTGGAAAGAACTCATTAGTAGCATCAAGATGGCAGAGCACAGCCTCACAGAAACAGTGATGCTGTGCAGGTGACCCGAGGCCTGTTCATCATCCTTACTCTTCCTCCACCCAAATTTACACCAGTGGTTTCTCTGGGGTCAGTTCCGACTTGGGACAACCCTAGGTACAACCAAGCAAAACACTGCCCTGTCCTGCACCATCCTCACAGTAGTACTATTTTTGCAGGCATTGTTTCAGCCACCATGTCAATCCATCTCAAGGGTCTCCTTCTGTGGCCGCTACATCAACTGTTGTCAATGTGAGACTTAGGAGTGAAGGGGCAGAGTTTAGCCTATCAATCGGGTGGCAGCCTGATGACCTCATGTGGAGACACTAGGAGATGGATAGTTTGCAGATCCACTCCCTGGGAGATGTTGCAGCTAACAAGACACACGGAGCTAAACGAGCTGGAGGAGCCAGCTCAGAGAACCCTGTTAGCATTGAAACGCTTACACCACCACGGGATCCACGAGATTTCCCACCCAGTGGCCTGTGAGCTTTGAATGCAGTGTTTCATGTGTCGGAAGAGGACTTTTTACATTGGTATCGGACCTATGGGCTAATATTGGACTTATGGACTTGATCTGGACTAGGCTGGGATAGTTTCTCAACATTCAATTGCTCTTGTATTTAAAGCTCTTTCTTACATACACGTGAGTATCTATGACTTTGTTTCTCTTGTTTGCTTGGATGAACACACCTTCTTTTTCACCGCCCTCTTACTTTTCAAGGCACGATGTCCCTTTCCAGGGTAACAAGTCCAGATACCATGTCCAAAGTACTTGGCGATGTCTCACTATCCTTGCTTCGCAGGAGTACTCTGGCTGCACTTCTTTCAAGAGAGATTTGTTCATTCTTTTGACATTCTATGGTACTTTCAATCTTCTTTGCCAGCACCATGATCCAAATGCATCAGGTTTCTTTTCTTTTTTTTTTTTGGTCTGCTTCATTCAGTGTTCAACTTTCACATGCACTTATTGAAAAAATATGCTATTGAAAATACCAAAGCATTTCTCTCACCTTAGAGCTCCGATAGCCATCCACCCCCCTTCACATACCAACACACACACACACACCATCATCACCAGGTCTGTTTTCGTTCTTTAGTCCTCCAAGTAACATCCCTGAACACTTTAACAAGGGATTTACCAAGTGCAATGTGCTTTTTGACCTTCTGGCTGCTGCTTCCAAGAGCAGTGAATGTGGATCCAAGCGAGATGAAATCTTGGAGAACTTCAGTCTTTTCTTCATTCACCATGACGTAACCTATCCATCCAGTTGGGAGGATTCTGGTTTTCTTCACAGTGAATTATACTGTGTATTGAAGGCTGCGGCTCAGCTCTTGATCTTCATCAGCAAGTCTTTCTAAGTCATCTTCACTTTCAGCAAACAAGGGTGTATCGTCTGCAAACCTTCCTCCACTCCTGATGTCACATTCTCCTTCTTAGAGCCTAGTTTCTCAGATTATTCAGCATAAAGATTCAATGCATCTGATGAGAGGATGGCATCTTCCTTTCTCTGCCCACTCCCCGACACTTTCCCAGTCCTATGGGGAGAAGAACTCCAGGCAGGGTGGCCTGAGGCAGGTCAAAGAAAGCCAGAACTTGGGGGACAGCATGATTCCCTTGGGGCTCCTGGGAGTCCTAGCACCAGTGGTAGGCAGGATCCAAGTGTTCTGTCTTATCTCAGTTCTGTGTTGCATGACCTCATGGCAATAACTTGACAACAATCATCATGGAAGTGTTTACACTGCAGAAATTGGCTAAGAGTAATGTCACACTGCCCTCCCCTACGCATGCTTGGTGTGGCAGTCACCTAATCTGATGTCAATTAAGAGTGTAGGGGTGGAGTCTAGCCTGTCAATCTGGAGATAGTCAATGAGATCTCTGTGTGAGCATGGCCTTCTCCTGAGAATTCTGGTAATTTCTTCTTGGAGGCAGACGCACCATCTCACTCAGTCCCTTGGAGACGCTTTACCGACAATATACAAGGCTGACAACCTCTGCAACATCCTGGAGGAGAAACCACATGGACTTGTCCTGTTGTCCTTTCCAGACTTTTGAAGCTGGAGAAGCCGTGTAGAGACTCCTGCCGGTGCTGAGATGCTTGAGAAGCCAGAGAGAAACCCCTTCCAGCACTGAGATGTTTACAACACCACTGGACCCAAAGACACACTACCCATGTGGCTTGTGATCATTTTGCATTTGGCATCATTGCATGTGTTTCATGAGTCTGAAGAGGACTTAAAGATTGGTATCGGACAAATGGCTAATATCAGACTCATGACCTTGGACTGGATTGGGTTGGGATGTTTTCTCGATATACAGTTGCTCTTGTATATAAAACTCTTTCTTATACACATAAAAGTTTCTACGGATTTGTTTCTCTTGTCTATCCAGACTAATACAGCTGGGAAAGCTAGCTGGTAAACCAGGGTCAATACATCCCTGCCTCGGGCAGCCAGAGGGGACATGGGAACCCAAGTGGAGAGTGTAAGCTGAGGCTGAAGGGGGCAGGTCCTGCTGTAACCTGAGGGCACAAAATAATAATAGCTGATCTTTCTAAGGGTTAACCCTAGGCTGGGTTCTGTGCTAAGGTTTTCATAAGTATTCACTCATTTTATCTCTTTTCCGTGGTCAGGTTGGGCTGTATGATTGCCTCTGCTTGGTGGATGAGGAAAACAAGGCTCAGAGCGGTTTTGCCATTTTCCCCAGGTCACACAGCACGTGAGAGGGGCACCAGTATTTGAATGCAGGCAACCCAAGCTTTAACCCACACTCATTCATCTCGATGCTGTACTGCTTCTCCTCACCAGTTTTAATATAGGAAACATAAGTTCTAGTTTTAGAGCTGCTGAAAACCAATTCTGTTCTTTAAAGATGGGGGAAATTGAGACGCCTTCAGCCTTGAATGGTCAGCAGCATTCTGCACTTGACTTCTCACTCTCCTCCAGGAGCTGCAGGTTCTATCCAGGGCCCATATGTCCCCTTCCACCTGGCATTTACTGCCTTTGGCTCTGTGCATCCGTAGAAGTCACTCACTTAGAGCTGAAGGGGATCCAAACCAGGGATGCATGTCTCAGACACTCCTAAGGAGGCTCACTCCTCCTGTCTTCTTGTGGTGCAGGACACTCCCACCAATGGCAATAATTGGTCTGTTGGAATCACTCAATCCACGCTGAAAACAACCACTAACCAGCTAGCTAGAGTCGAGGATGCCATCTGGGTCCTGTGCCCTGCCCCGGGCTTGCAGGCAGCTGGGGGTGCTATTTCTTCTGGGCTGTCCCAGGCAGAAACAAGGAGGCTCGAGTTCAGTGAAGGTAAAGAGAATCTTCCAGCTTCCTGGGTATGAACTGAAAGTTGCCCTGCTGGGAACCTTTCCCACCAATTCTAACCTGGTTGGCACTTCCCCAAGCCTGTTTTCCTCGAGGCTACAGAGTTGCCCCATTCCCAGCTATTCTTTCAGTCTCACCAATTACTTCCCATTTTCTGAGCGAGCCCCAGGCTCCCCCTCTCCCTCCCTCCCACCCAGTGAAAAGAGTCAGCCAGGCCGTGGCTTTCACCTTTGTGCTTCCATATTAGCTGTAATTAAAGCCTCTGAGACTTCCCGTCCATAACTGAACATTGGGATAATGAGCTACCCCGTGGGTTGTGGTGAGGAGTACGAGATGAGCCACCATAAAAAGTTAAAAAAAAAAAAAAGATTGGGTTCTTGTTAAGTGCTGTGAGTTTAGACTCACAGGGGCCTATTGCACTAGAACTCAAAGCTGTTCAGTGCTTCACCATCTTCACAATTGCGACTCTTGAGCTCCCAGTTGCAGCCACGATGGCCCTGGGAGTCATCTCCTTTCCTTCTGACTCTCCACATAACCCCAAATCCTGTCTGGACTCAATGCGGGCGGTGATTATGAAAGATGATGACAATACCACATCTTCACTCTTGTGCCCTCCTTACCTATGTCCCCAGGGTCCTCTTCGTTATAGCCTCCCCTTGAGTCCTTCCTGCTTCTCTCTGTGTACAGTGAGCACCACCCCCTCCATCCTTCTGTTGTACTTCATTGATGAGGTCATTGACTCAGCCCATCACAACACTCCTTCTGGGAAGGCCAATCACGTCATCGCGTCATCGTCCTTGTTGTTGTCAGGTGTCCCCAAGTTGATTTTTAGTTACTGTGAACCATGTGACAGAGTAGAACTGGTAATTTTTTTTAAATAAATCATTTTATTCAGGGATCTCACCGCTCTTATACCAAGCCATCCATCAGTTGTCTAAGCACATTTGTACATATGCTGCCATCATCATTAAAAAAAATATTTTCTTTCTGCTTGAGCCCTTGGTATCAGCTCCTCTTTTCCCCTCCCTCCTCTCCCACCCTCTTGGACTCACAAAATTATGTTATTATTATTTTCCTATCCTCCACCATCTACTGTCTCCCTTCGCCCGTGTTTCTGTTGTTCATTCCCCTGGAGTAGGTGGATTATATGTCAATCATTGTAGTTGGTTCCCTGTTGCTCCCCCATCCTTCTCCCACATCCTCCTACCCTCATGGTATGGCTCCTACCACTGCTGTGCCTGTGGGGTTTAACTATTCTGGAGTCCATGTGCCAAGAGCTCTTATCTGGACCAGAGTACATGCTCCAGCCTAGCCAGACTCGTAAGGTAGGAATGGGGTCATGGCTGTGGGTGGGGGGAGGAAGCATTAGAGAACTAGAGCAAGGTAGGCCAATCTCACTTGACCTACCTCTAAGTCTAACACTAGCAATAACCCTAAAACTCAGTCCAACCCGAACCCTAAGTCTAACACCAACCCTCACCCTAACCCTAACCCGTCTACTTTTTTTTTAATGCCACGAAACTACGCTTACTATCTTTGTGATTGACCATTAGTAAATTATGATCAATGTATTGAGCACCCTTGACCTTGAGAAATGTTGTCGGTTCCATTGCTGCTATGCTGCCCTCTGGCTGGCTCGTTCTTAGAACTGGTCGTTTTGATAGGAGCCAACTGGCAGGCCATTCTCCTTTGGAACTCACAAGCAGAATCAAAGTGTCAACCTTCCTGTTAGCAGCTGAGCAGTTAGCTTCCTGTGCCACAGCACCTCTGAAACCATAGGAGTCTTTCCTGGCAGGGGCCTTTGCCTTCTGTGGCCATACCCTACCTACACTTGCCCGGCACTCCTGTCTCTGATCAAGGTGAATGTTGTTGCAAACATGAGACTCAACTCCCTCTGAAAACGCAGACTCCCGGGGCCTACGGTCCACAGAACATACTGAATCCCCTGCATCGATTGCCAAGGCGGTGGATGCTGGATGTGGTAGGTTCTTCCTTCTCATTTGCTCGCTTGCAGAACCTGATACTGACTTAGTAGGCATGGCTCAGTGAGCTTGAGGCTTCTCAGAGGTGGGAGAAAGGGTGCTCTCCTTGTGTCTGTTGGTCAAGAGTGAATCTCAGAAAAGGGTACCTCCGATTTCCAAGCTGTTTGAAGATGATCTCACTGACTTTCTTCCTTTGGGGGTCTTGAGGAAATAATGATGACCCGTTGGTCATCAAGGCTCCTTACCTGCTGATCCACGTGATAAACACAATAAAAAAACAGAATCACTGACTCATGACGCCCCTATGTGACTGGGTAGAACGACCCCTGGGGGTTTCTGGGACTGTAACTCTTTAGGGGAGTAGAAAGACCCATCTTTTTCCCACAGGGCTGCTGGTGGCTTCAAACTGGCAGCAGCCAGCAAATAACCCCTGTGTCAAATATAATCTCTTCTTTAGTGCAGCCAACAATCTGAGGAGGAGGCACCATTCTCACCCTTACTTTAGAGATGACTAAGTCAAGGTTAAGAGAAGCAGAGGACTTGCTAGTGTCTGCAGGGCCCACAGGCAGCAGAGTGAGGATGGGGGCTGGAATGGCTGACTTCAGAGGTGGGGTTCATAACCTGAGTTTCTTAGGGTCCCCTCTGAAGCGGTGTGTGCCAGGAGCAACTCACGCAAGGGAACGCGCCAAATGGAGTGAAAGAACAAACCTACACTGTGTCCATCTGGGTTGCCCAGAGAAACAAATTTGTAGACATTCGTGTGTCAAAGATTCTTAGATTGAGCAATTGTATATTAACAAACCATCCAGCCCAATCCAGATCAAGTCCATAAATCCGATATTAGCCCATATGTCCGAGACCCGTCTATAAATTCCTCTTCAGACTCATGTCACGTATGCAATGACACAAAAGGCAGGAAGATCCCAGGCCAGCAAGTGGGAAGTCTTGTGGATCCAATGGCAGTGGCAGCATCTCGGCACTAGTGTGGATCTCCATGTGACTCCTCCAGCTTCAGGGCTCTGGCTCATCAGTGTAGCTCCATGTGGCTTGTCAGCAGGACTGTCTCACAGGGAGATGTGTTTTACGCCTCCAGGGAGGAAGACAGGAGTTCCCAGAATCCTCAGGGAAGGCCATGCCCACACCGAGACCTCATTGGCCGTGACCTGGTTGACAGGCTAGACTCCACCCCTTAGCTCAAGTTGACAGGAGATTATGTAACTACTACACAGGTGGTAAATGGTCCTTGAAATAGGTACTGTTATCCTCACAAGGTATCTTTTTTTTTTTTTATCTGGCAGTTTAAGTCACTGAATGATGACTGATGAGACTGATCAAATTCAAGAATAGTTTCATAAACATGTGGTCTTAGATCCAAAGAAAAGATCAACAAAACACCTTACTCCAGTAAACAGTTGAGCTTTGTGTGTAAAGATAGGAAGCCAGTCTACTTCTGCTTAGAACTCTGTCTGGTTTGTCTTGAGGTAAGAAGTAAAGTCTCCCAGTATATGGCTCCTGGGAAGCAGTGTGGGCGACAAAAAATTCTTTCAAGTGCTTCACAGGTGCGGTTTGCCTCTGCAATCTGCTGGAATGTTGGGAGAGTCTGTTGCTTCCCACCTATCTGACTCCATTCCCATTCATAGAGACTCTATAAGGCTGTAAATAGAGAAGAGACTGTCAGCCTATCTTTCTCTTGAGGAGCAGCAGGTGGGCTAGACCATTGACCTTGTGGCTAGTAGTCCAACAGTTGCCTGACAGCAAGACCAAGCTTTCTTTTATGGCCCACTGACTCTATTTAAATGTGGATTGACCCTATCTTTAGGCACCCACCTACTACAACTTCTTATCTGCATTTTCACAAAACACACCATTGTTAGTGTTCTCTGTGAGGGCCAGCCCCAGTACAGGTTCTCCCTCTTGAAAGCACTTGCTCCTTTCTCTGCGTCCAGTTTCCCCTGATCATGGTTCTTCATTTCATTATAACTAGTTGTCATATACTCTCCTCTTTTACTGCCTTATAAACAATACGAGGATCAGCAGTTCCCTACTATGTACATTTGTAGGTGATTAATGAATATTTGGAGGACTAGTAAATACATATGGCGTCTTGGGGGTGCAGTTGTTAAGCACTTTGCCCCGCACCAAAATGTCGGTAATTGACACCCACGGGGTGTTCCAGGAAAGAAAGAAATGGACACTTGTTTTTGTAAAGATTGCAGCCTTGGAAATCCTATGGGACAGTTCCGTTCTGTGCGATAGAGGCAGCTGTTGATCAAAGATGGAATAGATGGGACAGTTATAGGTGGTTAATAAATGGTTCCAGCAGAGAACTGGCTCTTCTACAATATCACAACTGGTTAAAATGTAATATCTTAGCTTTTGACCTCCCTTTTGACCCATCGTAAAGCTGTTCCAGTAAAAAAAAAAAAAGGAAAGGAGAGATATACCTGGCTGGTGAATCCCCTCTGACTACAGCCCAGGGATGGGAATGCTGAACACTGCCATGCAGAACGCAGTGGAATGCGGATTGTTGCAGACGCAGTAAGATTAGTTTAGCACCCTTTCATTTGCTTTCCCTTTTGACCCATTTTACATTTATTCCAGTGTTAATGAGGGCTTTCTGTGTTACTTTGTTATTGTTGTTAGTGTTTTCAAAAACGTTTTTCTGTATATGAAATCCAGGATAGGCACATAGATGGAGACAGTAACTGGATGAATGGTTTTGTGGGAATGTGGCAGAGGAGACTGGAGGGAAATGGGGATCTAGGAACACTATGGAGTCGAAGAATGAAGAAAATGCATGAAGACTGACTGGGTGATAATGGTACAACTCTTCTTAATATAATTGAAGTATTGAGTTGTACAATCTGGGAAGTATATGCCACTGAAACTGTTTAAAAATATATACACAGGGGGTAAAAAAAGAAAGAATGGTTTAGATGCATCTCAGTGAACCAAGCCTGACTTTCAAAGGCGCCGTTAAGCTTGCAATGTGACATTCACACCGGCATTCAACATTTAACTTCATTGGGTCATCTGAGACTAGGTGAATATGGCAGCCAGTTCCCCATTCTTTGCAGAGGAAATTCTATAGGCTGGCCTAGGGCTTGTCTGCATTCCAGGTCCCAGACATCCCTGCTCCTCCGGCTCCATTGACGCTCTGCGTGCAGCTTTCAGATTGTCACCCCCACCAAGGGAGCTTCTTGACAGGGTTGTCTTCTTGACCATCTCAGCTAGAAACTTAGTCAATTAGTTCCAAAGAAGAACCCAAGGCCCTCATCACTGGGGTATTTTCTTGTGACTGGGTCAAGTCATGGTCTTTCAGTAGGATCATCGAGGGGAGAAAGCCAGGTGCTTAGAATGTGAGTCTTTCACATAATAAAAGCTGACTGGTCATTGAAGGCTAAGCCACCTGAGGGTGACTCTGGGATTGATACTCTCTCTAGCTGGACTTTATGAGACTCAATTCATCGAGACTCGCAGCTCATCATTAGTGGGCTGCCCCAGACAACTCCCCTCCCTAAAGGTAAACAGAGTCCATCCCAGAATGAAGGGCTCATGAACAGGCAGTCTGACTCCATGGTCTCACCTCTTCATGTTGGAGAAAATTCTACAACAATCAGAGTTCATGTAGCAAAGTGCTTTGGAGACATTGGGGACTGGGGTGGAGGTCTCTGGGAAGTTAACCTGGTCAGTTGCTCACCCAAAGGCTGGTGGTTTGGGTCCTTTGGGAGGAAGATCTGGAGGCTGACTTGTGAGCAATCAGCCCGAGAAACCTCGGGAAGCACAGGTCTGTTCTGACTCACAAGGGGTTGTCATGAGCCGGAAGCACTTCGACAGACACCGGTTGACCATGTTTTAGACATTGCGGGCTTTGTCCAAATGCACACTCATCTGTTCAACACCCTTCCGACCTTCGGGTCCGTTGAATGCCCAGAGTAAGAAAACATCAATCAAATCCTGGCTGGCTTTCCCAGGGAGGCTCCAATGCCCTTGGACCACTGCAGTCCCCTCAGCCTTTTTCTCTGCACAACATTTTCCCAGTCATTGGGAAGGCTTCTGGATCCTCCTCTCTACTTTGGCTGCAGTGGGTTCTTTCTTTCTGCATGCTGCTCCTGTACCTGGCCAGTCAATCCTCCCTCCTGTTATAGGAGCAGCGTCTCTGCAGCCCATGTATCTCAACTGCAGAGGAAGCTTCTATCACCCGGTTCGTCCCACACACAATGGACACCTTCCTCCACAGCCGAGTACTAAACACATTTTTGTCATTGACTGCATGCTGCGTTTTATTTATGGGGCATCTTCTGTGGTAGGTGTCGGGGGTTGTGGGACGACCTCCATGATTCACTGACGGTTATCCTCAAAGGTTAGCCTTCTCAGGGAGGATTTGACAGGCACACCAATAACGAGGACTCGTGGTAAAGCCTAAGTGTCAACGTGGTGGGGAAAATTAAAAACCCACAGACATCGAGAGGAGCAGAAATTATTGCTGGGTTGGCGAGGTGAATGAATTACGCGTCGTTTCTGTGCTTGACAGAGGAGACATTTACGTCGATGGTTAAGATGGTCCCCTCTGCTGGGTTCTTTTAAATATGGGGTGCTTCTCTGTAGTCCCCCTCTCTTTGCATCCCAGATTATTGAGGCCCGGGACCAGTCGGGGCTGGGACCAGGGGGTCAGAGAGAGGCGGAGACACAGAGAGACACAGTCATTTCTGAAGGAGGGCGCCCGGAGGCCACGTCATGCTGTCAGAACCTGAGCAGAAAACTCTCCCCAGATCTCCCTGGTTGGAGAGACTTTTGCAGGAGCCCCCAGCAGCAGATGAATCTGCAGGCACGTCTTAGAGGCCACCTCAAATCAATACCTCTGATTGGCAAAACAGGTCCCTGTACTTTTAGGAGTGGTGACAGCTTTCAGACAGGGCATAAACCAATTGTTAAAGACCCCCCTCAGCATGATTTCACCGGGGTGGGAGAATTCGTTTTGGTATCCGGGAAAAACAGCCATTTGGGTAATTGCATTCTGTTTCCCTGCGTCTCCTCTAACGCATTAGCGGGAGATCATATTCCACATTCTAAGTCCAGATCATCCCACAGAGCTGCTATTAAACAGCTGTCGCTGTCCTCTCCTCAACTCAAGGCACTGCTCGGCGGGAAGAATGGCTCCCTGAGTGTGTCAGCTGCTCCAGCCTGGCAAGGAGGAAAGGGTTTGCTGCAGTCAGAGGCGATGCCTGCTGGGGCGTGGGGAAGACCCTGGGCCTGGTGGCGGAAGGCTGAGTTTCTGACTTTGGCTCAGCGGCGATGTACCGGGTGACCCTGGGGCCCTGCTTTCCTCACTGTATGGTGGAGACACTGGGGCTATGATTCTGGAGGGTCCGATGTGACCAGCTGCTGTGGGTCAGTGCCCCAAGATAAGCAACTTGTGGATTCTTGTTTGCTGGAGTATGCCATGATTCCTGCTTTTGGGCCGACCTCACAAAAGGGATTTGACCGCATCTGAGCTTTGTGTACTGTGGCCTCTGTATTCACTGCTACTGACGCCGGAGAATATAGGTTATGGTTCTTCTTTGCTCATCATTCGCCAATGGACAAAGATGATTGGTGGCCCTGGGGACACATCACACACACACACACACACACACACACACACGATTGGGCATGCATTAGGCCACTCAACACAAGATAGAGGCTCGACCCCATCAACCTCTCTGAGGGAGAAAGCCAGTCTGTCTGCTCTTGGAAAGATCAATGGTCTTGGAAAGCCTTCACAAGATCGCGGTGAGTCAGAAATGACGCTATGCCAGTGGGAAGCAGAGAGATCTTTGTCCCCAGTGATTTCTCGTGAGCCACCACAGAGTCCGGTCTCTACTACAGGCAATGAGACAATAGGAAAGGGAGGAAGGGGGAAAGCTCAGGGAGTAAGAGAGAAAGTGAGAACAAGGTAGGAAGGGAAGAGAGACAGAAGAAGGGGAATTGGGGAGGGACCACAGGGAGAGGCCAGACTTGGATGGGAGGAGGAGAGAGGAAGAATGAGAATAGGTAGAAAGAGGACCAGTCTTAGAGAAGGAGCTATGAGAAGAAGAAAAAGAGGGCCATGTATGAGAGAATGACAAAAGATTATAAAAATATATTCTAGAGCTTAAAGAAATACCCTTTCCTTCCTCCCTCACTCCTTCCCCCCTTTCCACTCTCCCTTTCTTCTAAGAGCATATATGAGCAACCCATTATCTGACACCTAGTTTTATACATCAATATTCTAGGTGCTGAAGATGCAAACGTGAGCAGAACATGACCCATATATGCAAGGAGCTTATAGCATATTAGAGGGAGGCAGACTGGTTAGTGTGTGGCAGCGGGTGGTAAACTGATCATAAAGAGTCTGTGTACCAGTAAGGAGGGGTGGATGCATCAGTACTGCTAGAGAAATGAGAGAAGATCAGACAAGGTTTCAGAGAGTTTCTAGTTTTGTGAGATGAGTGTAATTTCTTCTCTCTTCTTCCTATCTATAACTCTCTCATATTATCTCCCTTCATGCTGAGCCGCGAGACCCAGAGACAAGGTTTAGTTGCCTTTGTAGTTTTATGACCAAGCACACAGCATTCTGGAAGCACAGAGGACTTAAAGCACAATCAAAGACTGTAGTCAACAGTATCGCTTGGAACTCATCATAAAAGAAAACCAACAGCCTCACAACTGGATCAGTAGACAATGTGATGAACAGAGAAAAGATGTCAAGGATTTCACTTCATTTGTTCCCACAATCAATGCTCTTGGAAGCAGCAGTCAAGCAATCAAGCCATTCATGTAGCCCTGAGAAAAATCTACTGCATAAGACCTCCTTAAAGTATTTGAAGTTCAGGGGTGGCACTCTGAGATCTCAGGTGCGCCTGGCTCAAGCCATGATCTTCTCAATCACCGTACGTGCATGGGAAAGATGGACCAGAAGGAAGACTGCAGTCAAAATGGACGCCTCTGATACTCGTGTTCGCAAAGAACAACAAACAGATCGGTCTTGGCAGGCGCACAGCCTAAGAAGCAAAAATGGCAAGAGTCCATCTCATGTCCTTTGGACACGTTATCAGCAGAGACCAGTCCCTGGGAAAGGACATCCTGCTGGGTA
Source organism: Nesogale talazaci (assembly GCA_004026705.1). Lineage (NCBI taxonomy): Eukaryota > Metazoa > Chordata > Mammalia > Afrosoricida > Tenrecidae > Nesogale > Nesogale talazaci. The sequence goes on from PVJH01004662.1 coordinate 117,167, forward strand.
AGCTAGAGGCTCCATGAACAAGGAGGAAGACCCTCAAAGAGAAGGATTAGCCCAGTGGCTGCAATAATCAGCCCCAACATGACAATCGTGAGGCTGGTCCAGGACCTCCTGTGCTTTTTGCTGCTGTACTAGTCAGAAGGGCGGCATGGAAGGAAGGGAGGTGGAGTGGATTGACGGGACCTAATCACAACAGCACTGATGGTGGTGTCTTGCATGTTGACTGAAAGAGGGAGACGTATACAATTGCCCTTCTACTAATTCCCCTGCTCTCCCACTCAGGAGGTCTCCAGAAGAAGTGACAGAGTCTTCGTTTCCCATTCAGAACTGGTGTCTGCCTTTGTTTCCTTAGGATGTGGGGTCTGGGGAATCTTTCTCAGCAGAGCCTGGGCTGTGCACTAACAGATCCCTAGCTCTTGGGGATGTATCTTAGTTTAGCTTCCATCTTCCTGAAGGCCAATCATCCCTCATTACGGCTCTAGTTCTCTGATAATAGCATCTCCTGGGTACTGTAGATGTGACATTTTCCATGAACAGAGTGTCTTTCAGAGAAGATACCCCTCAGGTCTGTACTGACATTAGAGTAGACATGTGAGTCATCTGGCCCCATCTCTTACCCCCTATGGAAGCTTCCCTTCATGTCCTTTAGCTATCATACTACCACCTATGGAGCGAATGGGTTGCACAGTGGCCTAGACTACAGGTAACTCGGTCTACATACCGACCTCTCAGTCTATTTTTCTGAGGTAATTGTATTTTTAATCTTTGTACACAAGCCCAGGGGCTTCTGTGAGAGACACATTTAAAAGATCTAAATAAATAACTCTTCAATTCATCACTCCCAACTCGGAAAACAGGAGCCTTGGAACAGTGGCACCATTTAAGTCCACAGCTCAGACTCAGTCACCTGTTCAGAAAAGTGATTGGGAAATGTGTGCAGGAGGCCAGATTAGAATCTGTAAAAAGTCCCAGGAGACTATAATACCTTCGCTTGAAAGTGAGGTAGCCCTGGAGTGACCTGGTACTCCCTCCCGCACCAGATCACCTCCTTCCTCCACTTGGGGCATGAGAGGATAAAGCCTGCCAGCAATATGGCTGAAATAAATGTAAGCCCTTAAAAATATCACCCACACTCACAGTCCCTCATTATGAGGGCCTATAAACACAGATCCAAAATGGGAAAAATCTAAATATTACTGAGCTAATGTTCTACATTGAATTAGAGTCTTTCATGATTAGAGATTAATTAAAGGGAGGCTATCCAGATTCACATGACAGAAATAGCTACCCTGGCTTTGGAGAAGACACCTGGCATATCAGATCCAGTAAAAAAAAGAAAGAAAAGCCCAGCTTGGGCCCTAATAACCCCTGATGTGGGTGTGATGCTTTAGTTTCAGGTGTTCTTCCCTTTGCATTTAGAAAAGGCAATGGGACTGTGTGGAGAGTTCTGGCAAGTTCTCTGAGAGGCAGGTCAGAGGCAGAGTTGTGGAAGGGCTAACTGGCCACATTATCTCATGATAGGCTTCATCGTCCTGCTTAGCACACCTGCCTGGAAAGGGAATGGGGTGTTGATGGAAATCCTTCCTAGTTTCTTTCAAGGACACACTCTCCTTGAAGAAAGAGTCAACCAGTGGCTCTGACACATGCCTTTGATTTCAAACTCCAGAAGGCCAAAGCCTGGTTCGGGGATCCTAGCCAAGATCTTCCTTAGTAAAATGGCAGAGAGAGAGAGAGAGAGGCCCCCCATGAGGTCTCTGGTAGGGACTAAGTGTGGAGATTACACAAGGAAGCATCCAATCCAGAAGGAAGCATGAGGAAATACATAAACCGATTCAGACCAACCTTATAGGACAGGGTAGAACTGCCTCTGAGCGTTTCTGAGGCTATCACCCTTGACTGGAGTAGAAAACCTTGTCTTTTCCGCACAAAGTGACTGGTTGTTTTGAACTGTGGACCTTGAAGTTCACAGTCCCACCATGACACCACTGGAACAGGACATCTCTTTTCATTCATTTATTCATTCATTCATCTCACACCTATCTAGAAAATCCAGCAAATATTTATCATATGTATTATGCTTCAGAGAATTCTTGGGTGGTACTAATTGTTAATGTGCTGGGCTACCATTTAAAAGAGGAGAGATCGGAGTTCACTCAGAAGTAAGCTTTATTAGAGATTACGTCAGGCAAATGTCGTACCTCATTCCCAAGTCTGTTTCATGGTTAACACAGCATCTCGGGGGCACATTCCCATGGGTGGAGCATGAAGCAAGAGTTGATAGGATCTTAAGCATCCAGAACAAACTCACGAGTCAACTGTGACTCCTCCTGACTCTATCGTACTCTCTACAAAAGAGCAGACCTGCCTCTGTGGGCTTCTGTGTCTATCATGCTCTATGGCAGTATAAAGTCTCCTTTTGCCCCTGAGGAGTGGTGGTGGCTTCTAACTTCTGCACTAACGGTTAGCAGCCTGATGTGTAACTCACTAAGGCACAAGGCAGCGGATGATTTAAATCAAGGATGCTGTGGGAGGTATCGCAGGTGGCCAGAAGTGAAGTGAGACCTGTGCTCATGCTTCAGACAAAGACAGTGATCATCACTGAACAGTTCAGGGAACAGATTGTTGAACTGGTAGGTCAGGCCACGGGGTTCAGGTGGGAGTCAGCGTGGAGAAGGCTGGGGCTGGTTGCTTGGGGCCAGAGAAGGAGAGCCTGGCTCTGAGGTCCTGGGACTCTATTTCATAGGTGACCGGGATCTTGATCAGGTAAAAGATGTAAGTAGTGCTTTCAGAAAATGAGCTTGGCTGTGAGAGAATAGAGGCTGATGTTGGCCTGAGATAAATGATCTTCCTCCAGGAGAATAATATTGCACCAACCGAAGAGATTTTTATGTTATATGTAGTTCTGTGGGCTCTGAATTTGACTCAGGACTACAATTAACATCCAAAAAGGGTGAGTGTTCAGTGAAACACCTTAGAACTTCAAAATCTTCTGAGTCCTTTCTTTGGATCACAATTCTGGAAATTCTGTCTTCGAAAATCTTTTAAAAGAAGCACAGATAGCTTTGGCTGGAAACAGTTTAGTTAGAAACACAGCTGGAGCCTGAGCAACTAGAGACAGGGGATGTGCTCACCCCCTCCAAAATAAAAGAAAACGAAAAACTCTCTGCCATCAACCTTAGAGGGCAGAGGAGAACTACTCCTGTGGTCTTCGGAGACTAAATCCTGGTGGAAGGACACAGCCTCCTCTTTCTCCTGAGGGGAGATTAGTGGTTTCAAACTGCCAACCTGGAGGCTAGCAGCCCAACTTGTAACCTATTAGTCCCCCAGGTGTTTAGAGGGATGTGCTAACTGTCTAGCACAGTATACTATTTTGGAATGTTATTTGAGATGTTCTGGGCCTTATGGATGACCTCCTGTACCATCCTTCATTTATACACCGTTGTTACTGCTTTCTTCATGCACTGCTTTATGGCTAGAACTTTATTTATTTTTTTATTTTTTGAGAATATGGGTCTTCAACAAGATAAGCGTGACTGTTTGAGACTGAACCAGACTGATGAGTCCAGAAAAGCTGACGGTTGAATGTCTGGAACCAAGAGTTGACAACTCCCCAAAGACAGACCTGCCCACTACCGACTATGAAGGAAAGCAGTGTGGCACCGACTCCTTAGATTGAAAGGAGAGAGGAAATTAAGAAAGGAAAGAAAATGGTTGTATCTGTCAGGATCGCAAAGTCTGCAAATTCCCTGTCTGGTAGAAGCATGGGGATGTGAGAAAGACCAGAAAGGTGGAAGGAACTTAATCAAGAAGATGTGTGTGCCCTGAACCCCAGAGCGGCGCAGGAAAGCATTCAGTTTCAGTGCACTAGAGAGGCGACTGAGGGTGCGGCCAGGCAGGTGTCAGTCTTAAGGATGGAGCCATGATCCACGGGGACCTGATGCCCCACTGGAGGAAGAGCTCATCCCTCTAAATTGACCAGACGTTCCACTTTTTAACAATTTAACAATGTCCTGCAGCATTTTAAAATTACATAAATATATTGCCATATGAGTTTCGCATCTTATGAACATTTTTGTTGCTCCATATAGACCGATTTTTATATCAAGGACCCCCTCCTCCAGTCAATGGTGGTCCCCTTAATATCTGGTCACTTTAGGGAAGACCCTTTCAGACATACTAATAGGCTGATCCTGATGAACAAAGACCATAGACAGCGAGTCTTTTGTGAAGGCTAGCGTGCTTGGCTCCTCCTTTTCACTCATGGTCTATGGAATGAGAAGGAGAATTTGTAAAAAAAGAGCATTTTGAATTGTCTGATTATCCACGCTTGATTGAGGAAAATCCACGCATTTCCGTGTTGACTATAGACTAATCAAAATTGTTTGCATTAATAAACATGGAGTTTAAGAGCTAAGTGGAGCTGAATTTTTATTTTTTGCATCAAACTGTAAACTATACAGCCACCCGGTGGCATTCAGGATCCATCCAAATGGACTTGTTCCCTTATATTTCCACATGTCTGAGTGTTTTACTTCCAGCTTTTCCCTGAGCTGAGTGTGGCCAGTCCACTTTCTGAGAATACAGGCTAAGAGATAAGGTTCTGGTCTATTGGTCATTCATTTAATGCTTTATCAGGATGCCATGTGGTGATGGTTTTTGTTGATTCCCACGGAGGACCCTTGACCGAGCCTCTAGCCAGGGCCAGGCTCTAGTGGGATGGGGAAGGTGTGGAGGGAGGCTCTCGGAGCAGTGAAGAACATGTGGAGGGATGTGGTATACAACACTATGAAGACATGTTCATGTGCAGAAACAAAAAGAAGTTGCACAGAGCAAGGTTCTGTGAGTCACGTGCTTGGGGCAAGAGAGGCATGTTGCTTTTTGCCCCAAATGGGCACACTAAGATGCCTGTGCAAGTGCAGACCCAGTCCCCCATCTGTCACAAAGCAAGCCTTTTTTTGTCACACACTGTCAGGAAGTCTTTTCAGCACCTCTAAGTAGAAAGCTTGATTAACAGTCTAAGCTGTTGGAATGAACTCCCCATGCACTAGGAGTTGACATTTTTGTCCATTTGGGAAATTGATGGAGGTCCAGAAATAGGTTTGTCAGCAGTGGACATTTCAGTGTTTTTGAAATGAGAAAACCACTCGTACACTTGAGTTTTTTCCATAGTGCTGTCCTGGTAAGCTGTGTTCAACATCACAACCATTTCTCTGGCGTTTTTCCTGAGCAGGAAACAAAATTTCACAGCCGCACGCTGTTCTGTTAAATCAGCCCTCACCCAATACGAGGTATGAGTGAAACTGCTTTTATGCAAACCTCCACTGCAACCAGAGAGAACCAACTCAGGTGACCCCAC
>PVJH01004663.1:0-122420 GCA_004026705.1 Nesogale talazaci
TCCAGTGAGTTGCACTGAGCAACCTGTATTGTATTATAGTTAACTTTTTCCAGTGAGTTGCACTGAGCAACCTGTATTGTATTATAGTTAACTTTTTCTCTTTTTATCTTATATACTTTTCTCTTTATATATAAATATATAAAAATAATTACTAGTGTCCTGAATTTTATTTCTCTAAGAGAACCCTGCCTGACACACCCACCCTCACTTATAAATATATGCCCCTATGTACATACCTGTATTTGAACCTCTATAAGTGTTCATTATCCCCCAGTTCCTTCCTCTGTTTCCATTTGCTTCCCTCTTGTCTCACTATTATGCTCACTCTCCCTTTGGGTTTCAGTATTTTTTCTTTGGTACATTAGTCTTAATCAATCCCTATTGGCCTTCACTCACCCACCTTGTCCCTGCATTTGTATCAATTGTTATTCCCTTTTTCCTGGGCTGGTCAACATCACCACCTTTCCCCCTCCTCCCCCTCTTTAATGTCCCCTACCCTGGAGCCATCAGACTTGTCATTCACCTCCAACCTCTTTGTCCAGTCTATCTTGTCTAGATAGACCTGTAGAGGTAACAATATGTACAAGAAAGGTCTCCTAAAATGGAGCAGCTTAAGTAAATAAAACAATGATAACAACAGCAAGAAACCCCCTCAATGTACTATATAATATGTAACAGAATAATAATAAAAATAATAGCAGTATAAGAACCTATATAAAGTTCAAGGTCTGTTGTTGACCTCCTAGAGTGACCCCTAGTTGAGTTGGATGGGGTGCCAATACCCTGGCCCCAAAGTATATCCTTGTCACTCCTAGTTCTTTATTTTTTTAACTCCAATTTCCCATATTTCCCCTTCCCCCTTCTCCTCGCCCATGAACTTCTAATAACTTACAAATTGTTATTACCTCTTCATATCTTACACAGTATAATGTGTCACTTCATTCACGTCCTCTCCCCCCCACCCCGGTTGTCCATACCCCAGAGAAGAGGTTACATGCAGAGAAATTTGTTCCCCTTTTCTACTCCTTTGGTGGTAGAGTGACACCCCTCAAGTGTCACCACTCCCAAGGGATTATCAATCTTAAAATCTCAAGGGAGATTATCTATCTTAAAATCCACACTTTCAACTCCAATGTGCATCCCCTGGTCCAGCCAAATCTATCGGGCAGAATTGGGATAATGATAATCGGTGGGAGGAAGCACATGAGAACATTTCATTACTACTACACTGCACCTAGACTGGCTCATCTCCTTGCTACAACTTCTCTCTAAGAGGATGTCTCTTCACTTACTGATGGCCTTTGGGTCCCCAATCTGAACTCCCCCTCACTAATAATGATACATCTTTTAGGTCTTTGATGCTTCATACCGGATCCCTTTGACACCTTGTGGTCATACATACTGTTGTGCTTCTTCCACGTGGGCTTTCTTCTTAGCTAGATGGCCACTTATTCACCTTCATGTCTTTAAAACCACAGATGCACATCTTTTGGTAGCTGAACACCACAGCTTTCTTTACCACATTTATTTATGTACATATTTGTCATCAGCGATCATATCAGGAAAGTGAGCATATAATGTCATGATTATTAGTTCTTGAAACCTGATAATTGATCCCTTTGATATCTCTTAGTCCCATAAGCTGGTGTACTTCTTCCATGTGGGCTTTGTTGCTTCTGAGCTGGATGGCTGCTTGTTTACTATCAAGCCTTTAAAACCTCAGACGTACGTGTTTTGATAGCTGGACACCATCAGCTTCCTTCACCATCTTTGCTTATGCACACATTTGTTTTCACAGCTCCCTGATGCTATCATCTTATCTTGTCAGTAGTTCATCTCCCAGAAACTCAGTCTAGTCTCTCTCCTCCAATTGGGAAATACTATGAGACTTCCCAGAATTTTCAGGAGAAAGCCATGCCCACACAGAGGCCTCATTGGCTAGCTCCAGAGTGACAGGCTAGACTCTATCCCTAGACTCCCAATCATGAAACTGACACACGAGTACATGACTGCCACAAATATGTAAAGTGTCTCTTGCCAACATGACGCTCACTCATTAGTATCAAAGCTGGGACTTGGTTCTCTGACCCCAAAATAATTGCTCCTTTAACCACAACGCCCCCTGACGTGTAGGTATCCCCAGGAAATCTAGAGAGATAGAAATTTCCCCCAAGGAAATGAGCTTAAGACTATCCTACTTCTTAAAGGCTGCATGGTTCAGCAAGAACGATTTGCATAGTTAAGAAGCAACTCTACTCCCAAACAGATTGCATGACCTATAAGCAAAATCTACTTTTTAAAATGCAGCTTTAGAAGCTACAGGACCCGGTTGTGTTCCTTGATTTAATACATATACTTGCAATGTGTAAAGTAAAGGAATTCCTCTAGAATAAACGTTTGTGTACCCACCAAGAGAAGCCTTTGGCGGTAGAGTGGTTACTTTAGCACTAATAACCACAAGGTCAGCGGTTCAAAACCACCAACAGAGCTGAGAGAGAAAGATAAGGCTTTCTACTCCTAAAGATTTATAGTCTCTGAAATCCACAGAGGTAGTTCTGTCCTGTCTTATAGAGTCATTATGAGTTGACAACAACTTGATGGCAGCAAGTATGCCCAGTACCTGGACACACCTTTCTTTCCCACTAACTCAGGAGTAAATTTTACTTTCTTAGTCTTTACATTTTTACTGCAGAGTTTCTATCACCAAATAATCCTACTTTGTTTTACAAGGTTTTTTTATGTAATGCCTATGAATAGATTCATACTGAATTTGAATATATTTTTAGACTTTGTTTTTTCAGTTCCACGTTAGATTTGAAATGTGGGTTATAGAGCTTCTCTTTCCATTGATTTATATGTAAAAATATTCAGGAATCTCTGAGTGGTATAAGCTATTAGGCACTACTAATTAAAATGTTAAAGATTCAAGCCCATCTAGACACCAGGGGAAAGAAACTAAGAACGGGGTGCATCCAGTAGACACAGGACTCTGTGTCCCAGGAGAAGACCAATGTCAACACACAGGGAGAAATATAAGGGTTATCAAATCCACAGATGTTGAAAAAAAGACCAGAATTTTCCCTCAGAGCCTGAAGCTGACACTTTGAGTGTGAATTTCTCCAAACTCACATCCATCATGTCTATTCTGACTCCTTGCAATTTTATTGGACAGAGGAAAACTGTCTTTCTCCCTTGAAGAGGCTGGTGGCTTTAAACTACTGACCTTGGGGTTAGCACTCCAACACATATCCCCCTGTACCACCAGGGCTCCTTTAGACATCTATAAGAGAGAGAAAAAAAAGTTTACTAAAACTATCTATTTGCAATGTTTCTGTTATAGCAGATATGAGACAAACTCCAAATAGAAGATCTACAAACTATATGAAATCAAGGGTAGGTAAATCTACAGAGATCGTCAGTGGACTAATAATTATTTAGGGGTATGGCTGGGGAAGTTGAGGGGAAATGGGGCATTAACAATAATGAGTATGAGAAAGAAGAAAATGTGCTGAAATTGATTGTGGTTATGGTTGTACAACTTTTCTTAATATGATTGTGCTATTAAAGTGTGTGCTATGGGAAAGATATGCCAATAAAACTCTTTATAAAAAGAATAAGTACAAAATGACCTAGACGCATCTTTGTAAAACTGCACAACAAGGACAAAAAGATGATCTTACAAGCAGTTGGTTAAAAACGAGGTGTCATTCCATAGAAATGACAGCCTCCTTCTGGCAAGCAGCAACAGAAGCCAGAAAACAATAAAATAATACAAAAATTAGAATGGTATATCCAACAAAATTATTCTGCTGGCTCATTGAATCTCCTTTATATTTCAAAAGAGATTGACTCAAGATACAAACTAATACTGTAGATTGCATCCAGTGTGATTAACAAGATTGCCACTAATCTTGCCTCATTAACATCACAGAGGTTAGGATTTAGAGAGCAAAGGATAATTACATCAGACCACAAAATGGAGGATAATGATACCATACTGGAAATCATGACCCAGCCAAATAGACATGTATTTTGGAGGGACACAATTCAATCCTTTACAGGGCTTAGGGGTTTTATAATCTTAGGAATGTATTTTTCAATTTCTGGAAATATTTCAATGATACTTTCTTCAGAGAGTGTGTCTTCCTCACATTCTCCATCTTCTCTCTTCTGAAATCCCACCTACATGTTCCACAAACCATTCATCCCTACCTTTATAACTCTCAGTGCTTTTTTTTTCCTATATATTTTGATCGGTTCTTTCTCCAACCGCATATGACACATTATCTTCCTTTTAGTTTCTCATGTCAATTGCTATGCCATTTTTGTTTTAAATACACTTGGGTATTTAATCTTTTTGCTCTTCATTTCTAATTCTACTCTCTTCCTTAATTTCTAAATAAGTAAAATATATTTGTGTTATACTCTCTATCAAAGATTTCCAGTGAAATCAGAAGGTTTTGCTGGTCAGATTCTGGTGGTGCTGGTTTATGGTATCTCAGTCCCATAGAGCATTCCCAAAGAGCATTTGGCATTTTACTATAAGCTTGTTTAGTGTAAGTTATTTAGAAGATATTTACATTGAAATTATTTGAAGCAATCAGTTTTATGGGGGTTTCTCCAGAGATTTGTGTTTGCTTGTTCTAAGCCCCTAAGTCAGGAATCACCTAATACCCTTTAAATCTAAATGTTGGCTTTGTGATTTTCAGATTCTCCAGGTAATGTGCTTGGGGCTGCAAATCTAGCCAATCTCATTAATGGCTAAAAATGACCAGAACACATCCCCCAACAACCTCCTCCTTCCCCCGAACCAAGACTTCAAAGAAGCCATCTCTCTTACTTCTCCTGGGAAATCGAATTTATTTTTTTTTCCTTGACTCGGAGACCCTTTGGGGTCTCTGTTTATGACTGAGGTCTCCTAATTGGATTCCTTTCCTTGAGTAGGTTCTATGTTCTGTCGCCTGTCCACAGTATGAAAACTGAAACTGAAAGCCACTAGGGCTCAACAAATGCCCCAGGGCAAAAGCCAGCTTCAGTGTGTTCAACTTGCCTCTCCAGATCTCCATTTTCACTGTTGTGAATCTTTCCTTCTATCCACTCATCTGCATCTTTTAAAGGACACATTTTACAGCCTTCATCCACGTGGTTTTAGCAGAAGAGTCAGCCAGGGTTCTAGGTGACCATACTGAGAGAAATTGGCATTCTAAACAATTCCTACCAGATGAGGTGTTCAATCAGTCATTTAAGACTGTAAAGCAGACATACCCTACTCTTTCTTGATGTTACCCCTCTGCCTGGAATTCTCAAATCTAAATAAGCTAAAATATGTTCATACAGATGTGACCAGTATTTAGCACAAGAGACCCCATAGTATGTCTATTATTTAGCATCCGAATACGTAATCTTGTGCAGGTTCAACCAAGCATTGAAACTCTGGAATCAAAGCCTATGGCAAAGTTTTATCACCATTTTTTACCCTTCGTATTGTGACTTTAGCCCTCTTTACACTTACTATGAACTAATATATGTCTGGCGCAGATGGCCACCTTCGGAGCCAAAGATTTACAAAATGAAATGGGCATACCTGTTTGGTATTCAAGATGATCCGCTAAGATGCAGGAAAAATTCTTCCAACTTTTATTAACAAATATATGTATTTTTAAAATAACAATATTTGCTAGCATCTTCTAGGAGAATGGAGACTGGCATCCTCACCTTATCTTTCTACTCTGAGAAATGAGGGTCCGGCTCACCTTCTAGAGAGAGTAAGTGTCAGTTTCCTCCTCCTTTGTCACATGAGACTAACTGCCATGGCTGTATCCAGTTCTGTGCATTGTCAGACTGCATAGAAGTCATGGATCCATGAGATTATTAATTAGACAAACACATAGGAACAACAAGAATACACTTCTCTTACTCCTAGTATAAGTGCTCATGTGATTTTATCACCATATTAGCAAAAGAAAAATAAAATGGGGGGAGGGGCGGCAGCGGGGATCTTGTCAGAATTGACAAGGCATTGTCTCCCTTCCAAAGAATGATCAGAAAACCATTTTGAAATGCAAATCTATGTTTGCTATCATGGGTGGAGAATTTTGACCTAAATTTTCCCTCTGAGATATTAGCAGATGAAACAGAACTATCTATAAGTACAAGTAATAAGTACAAATATATGAAAGATACCCAGAACACAATTGCTTATTGTTTAGAAATACTAAAAACCCACTTCCTAGCTGCCCCTTCCAATGTTTCATGGCCCCACCCCAACAATGTCATTCCTTCCTCTCTGATTATTTCTCCTCATCTAGGCTGTGGGTTTTCCATGGTGAGCCTTTGTTCTTTGGAATAATTAACTCATGCCCTGTTCTCATGAACCAATCACCATTCTCTTGCCACTCTCATTTCCTTGGCCAGCTCTCCACGATGGCTAAAATTTTTCACTGACCTACCCTTCTGAGCCCCTGGCACACTCTCAATGCCCTTGAATTTAATTGGATATGATGAGATGAACCATTCCAGGAAAACATTGCTATGAATAAACTATATAGCTCATAAAGCACCTGGCTCACACAGGGCCATTTAGGCCTTCAGACTTGGAATCCCCAAATCGGAGAATGGTTTAGACTGAGGAATTTTGAGTAAAGCATTTCTTACTTTAAGAAAGACCCCTGAGGGGCTAAGAACATGACAACTTAGCTAAAATTAGTGGCTAAAACTTTTGTGTTTTTTTTATCATATGGATTGTAGACACTCCCTTTCCTTCCAGTGTCTGTGAGGAATGCATCAATTATCATCAAATTAGGCAGTATCAGAGCAAGGAAGATTGACCCTGTCTACTGCCCCTGCCCCTGCTCTCTTTTCCCTCTTTCTATGAGGAGCAGTACCACACGGTTATGCTTGGGTTTCAAGGAACAAAGATTATTGAGTTCAGACCTAACACCTTTATCTCCTTTCTGGAATCTCATCATTAGTTTTATCTATCCATGTTCCATCCCATTATACTGTAACATCTTGAAGCCTCATTTTTAAATTAATTTATTGATTGATACATCAACTACTGAATTATGTAGGAAGCTTATGTGTAAAGAAATAGATACAGAAATATAATTAAAGTGAATTGTTTCTTTAAAAATGGACCCTGCTTGATCACTTCAAATACCCTGAGGATACATGCAGTCTGAAGTGGGAGAACCCTAGGGACTCAATGGGAATTGTCCAACTTTTCACTGACTGGGGTAAATAACACTAAGTGACAGACAGATATTTAATGCACTAGCATGAGCTAAGGGGACGCTGGAAATTCAGTGTTCGTACACTAACTCTTCATGCAAGGTACCCCCCCAACTACCTGTCAATGGAAGCTTGATGTTGAGGAGGTTTCTGTGGCACCTCCAGACTAAAATAGACTAGGAAGAAAGGCCTGACAATCTATAAAAATCTACCAATGAAAAGCCCACAGATCATAATATTCAATCAGCAACCAATTATGAATATACATTAGAACCATGCCTGGGGTCACTCAGGGAATTCGCAACTAACACCAACCACAGAGTGGGTGGAACAAACAGAAGAAAGTCTTGGGGGATCCACTTCAGAAAACCAGCCATTGAGAAGCCCTGTGAGGCACAGTTGTGCTGTCACGAGCATCAGGTCACCAAACAACTGAATGATAACTAGCTGAGGGAAGTGTACCAAGAACACTGGAGAGCAGTGACTGGTGGCAGGGGAGCAGTACTGTAGTCGGCTGCTATGAATTTGGAGAATGACTCAGCGTGACCCCATGCACAACATAGGAAAACACCATCCCATCCTGCACCACTTCCATGACCAGATACACTGCAAACTGGTTGCAGATAGATGGTTAGGATCCATGGGATTTCATTGCTGACTTTCACAGATTTGCCAGGTTGCCCCCCTCCTCCCACTTATGCTCTAGCATGGAAATGCCACTCAAACTTTAGCATCATAGCAACACACAAAACTCTGCATCAGGTGTTCTGACCAGAAACAAATTGAATGTGGGCATCCTGAGGAAGGTACATTGGTCAGAACTGAACTCAAGTCTATCACCAGTATCCCAAACTCCCCTAGAATGTGGGACCCATTAAAATCATCCATACGAATCATCTGCCCGCTTCTTTCATCCCCCAACTTTCAAATGTGTTTGTTAGATCTCTCAAGGAGAGCTAGTTATACCTCAATCTGAGGCTCCACCAAGAAAGAATTCATGCTGATGACTTGGTTTGGGAACCAAATGAAGTTTATGAGAGTTAGAAGCAATTTCAGGATTATACAGGTACCCACAGGACATCTCACCCCTGTCTACCTGCCCAGAAGCTGCTCAGGGAAAGTCACAAGTTGGCTCTGGGCTCCTGCCTTTTCAGTTCTTTGTCAGGGAGGCCTGACAGATGACCCTGGTTGACCCCATTGCCTGAATTGAATTCACCAGGCCCAGGTGAGCCAATCCAGGTGCAGCCCTGCTGGCCAGAAGCCTGGATCTCTGAGCATGTGCAATGTACCACCTCTTTCTGGCCAGAAGCTCAAACCTGTAAGCATGCAATGGCCAGGTCCTTCAGCTATACTACCTAGCATTTTCACTACCCTCTAGGAAATCTGAATGTTAGATTTGCTGTCATCACTAAAGTTGTGCCTTTCTGGAAGCACAACTATTCATGAATACTCCTTATGAAACTGCTCCAGTCTGACGAAAAGATCATTAAATTACTGATCATGAGCATAGACAATGTTGGTTCTATGAAAAGAGAAAAACACAAAAGAGGCATTCCACAGACAGAAAGAAGATATACTTCCTTTTTTTTTACAGTGTCAGCTTTACTATCCCATATCATTCCTTGTTTCATTTCTAAGCTCAGAAGTATATTTTACAATAAAAGTATATTTGACAATAAAGTTTAGCAATTTGCAATTTCAATCAACTTTTAAAGATTCACTTAATTTGGGGAGTTGTTTCATATATATGTTGTAATTATTTTATTGGGGGCTTGTACATTACTTATCACAATCCATACATACATATATTATGCAAAGCACCTTGGCATACCTACTGCCATCATCATTCTCAAAACATTTGCTTTTCTATTTGAGCCCTTGGCATCAGCTTTTTAGTTTTTTCCCTCCCCACTCCCTCACTAATCCTTGATATTTTGTTTTTGTTTTTGTTTTCTTTGCAGGGGGCGGGGGGCGGGGGGTGGGGGCGGCTGGCAGCATTGCCCTCTGGTGGTCATGGGAGCTACCCAGCCTGGCTCCTGAGAGCTGCTGCTGGATTTGAACCACCAAGCCTGTGGGCCTCAGTCCCGCACTCACCCACTATGCCAGCGGGGCTCAGCTAACCCCTGATATTTTATAAATTATTATTATTTTGTCATATCCTACAATGTCCGACTTCTCCCTTCACCCACTCCTCCGCTGTCCATCCTCCAGATGGAACATTATCTGTAGATCCTTGTAATCAGCTCCCCCTCTCTATCCCACCTTCCCTCCATCCACTCTCACCACTAGTCCTGAGGGGTTCTTCTGTCCTGGATTCCCTGTATTTCCAGTTCCCAACTGTACCAGTATACCTCTTCCAATCTAGTGGGATTTTTAAGGTAGAATTGGGATCATGTTAGTTAGGGGGAGGAATCCTTTAAGAACTAGAGGAACGTGGCAAGTTTCATTATTAATTCACTGCACCCTGACTGGTCCATCTCCCCCCTGTGAGACTTCTGAAAGGGGATGTCCAAAGTTTGAAGGTAACAAGCAGCCCTCTAGCTCAGGAGCAACAAAGCCCACTATGGAAGATGCACATCAGCTTGTGCGACCATGAGATGTGGGAGGAATCAAGTTGTAGGCAACAAAGAACAAAAAATCATATCCTTGTGTGCTCACCCTCCCGATATGATCAGTGAAGACAAATGGGTGCAGAGGAAAACCTGTTGGAGAAAGCTGATGATGCCTAACTACCAAATGATAAAGTGTCTGGGGTCTTCAACGCTTAAAGGTAAACAAGCAGCCATCTAGTGCAGGGAGAGCACAGCCCCCATGGAAGAAGCACACCAGCCTGCATGATCACAAGTGGTCGAAGGAAGCAAGTAGCAAGCATCAAGGAACAAGAATCACATCACTGCAAACAAGAGGGAGTGCAGGGTAGGGACCTGCAGGGCCCATATGTGGGCAATTGCACATTTTCTTGAAATGTCTCTTCTGTGATTGCTGTATCGGCTGTTCCCCATGGTCACCACAACGAAGGTCAGGGCAGCGTGCAATTTACAAGCAATGTGTTATTAGGTGTCATCAAGTGGGTTCCAACTCATAACCCTATGTACAACAGAAAGAAACACCGTCCCATGCTGCTCTGCGCTACCTTCACAACTCTTCTTATGTTGAAACCCATTGTGACTCACACTGTGTCAACCCATCTGATCAAGTGTCTTCCTTTTTTCCACTACCCTTTCACTTTACTAAGTGTGATGCGCTTCTCTAGGGACTGGTCTCTCCTGATAGCACACCCAAAGACCATGAGACTTGCCTCGAATGATCATTCTTGCTGTCCTACTTACAAGACAGATACGTTTGGTCTTTTGGCAAGCTATGCTACTTTCAATATTCTTTGCTAACCTCATTCTTCGAAGGTAATCAAATGTTCTTTGTTCTTACTTATGCCATATCCAACTTTCACATGCATAGGAGACAAGTGAAAATACCATGGCTTGGGTCAAGCACACCTTAGTCCACAAAATAACATCCTTGCTTTTCAACACTTGAAAGAAGTCTAGTGCAGCAGATTTCTCTAATGCAATACATCATTTGCTCTCTCAACTGCTGCTTCCATGAGCGATGATGAGCACCCATAAATATTTCCATGTTGGTCTTTCCTCTTCTGTCCCCTTCTCTTCTATTTTCCACTTTTTTTCCCCTCTTATTCATTCTATGTTTTTTAATGGCCCATTTCCTCTTTCATTCTCTAAATATACAGAAAATCTTCTTCTTCTTCTTCTTCTTTTATTTAAACCTAATAGACCCCCTTTGTAATAGCTACAAAACTGAAATCAGAAATACCTGAGTGAATCCTTATAAAAGTAAAATAAAAAAGCCTCACTCAGAATGTGCTCACTCTTTCCCTATGCACGTATCTGAGAGTACTTTAAGGTCCTTGCATCTGGGTGACCTGTAATAAATATCCCGGTATGTGCTAATTGCCACAGTGACCCCTCAAGCTACTCTGACTATATCTTATGTGAGCATTGTAGGCCATAAGCCTTCTTTAGGTACAAATTGCTGAACAATTACTGATGAGAGAAAGGTCATAATAATAGGTTACAGAAGTCTGGGCCGGCTTTGGGACCATTTAGATGGAACCACTTTGTCCTATTGTTATAAGATGAGAAGGAAGTAGTTTAAGGTAGTTAGAGACAAGCAAACAAAAGACAGGCAAGGAAAGCTATATAACTTCTACTTTCACTTCCTGCCTACTCCATTACTTCTAGCATTATGGGAGAAATAACATGATTGGAATGACCTAAAGGTTAGGGGGTGGCTGAGGTTTACTTGGTAGAAAGTAGATTGAATACTGTTGGCTACACCTTTTTGAAAGTGAAAAGTAGTAACATTTAACAAAATACCAAGCTGACAGTAACAGTAGGAAAGGACTCAAATCACATTCAGTTGTTGCTTTTTTTTTTCCCTGTTGATTTTCTCTCCCTAAGTGTGTATCTTTTATTAAGAGAGAAATATAGAATTGAGAAGGGGGAGGGAAGGGTTGAACAAGGCCTAGTGGAGAGGAAAATTGTTTGCTTGGAAACCCAATGTCTGCCATGACATCTTTGCAGTAATAGTTGTTCCAAATGTTTTATCCAGAAATCAATATGATTCTAAATTGTTTTCGATCAATAAACATCCTTTGAGCGTTTATTCTGTGTCCAAACTGACTTTACAAAGCTCGCCTATCTTTCCTTGCAGCACTTATGACTTCTTTTTCAAAGGACTGTGGATCTTTTAAAGATTTATTGAATGAGTTTATGCAAATGACTTCTGGTCTCACTAAACCTAAAATACCAGAGACCAGTTAAAGTCCCTTTAAAAAAATTAAGGGCTGAGTATTTTTTAATTAGCTTGCAAGAAAAGATAGTCATACACTAACACAAAAGTCTATATAGAAACCTCAGGAAGACAGAAGATGGTGCTTTGACAAACAATAAGAATATATGCTCTCGATATTTACAGCATATATATATAACATAGATTAAATTACCTTCAGCAATTTATTTTGTTATTCAAAAATGAATTTTGAGAGAATATTATCAAGCTTTATGTCAACATTTAGAGTAATGAAGGCATGAATCTCAAAGTCAGGGACATGCTTTCCTGGCTAGATGCATAAAGAGAGTCAACAATGAGAAAAAGAAAGGATCTTGAGGATCAGGTGGTCACTACTTTACAAGGCTTAACAACCCGAAGAACTTGAAACAAAAGCACTAGATCCTTCTTCAGAATGATTAGCTGCTCCTAAGACCCAATTGCAAATTAGGATGGAATGCTAATTAAAAGAGTGATATCGTCGGGGTTTTGCCTAAAATAATTAATCTAATTTGGATATCTCTACCAACAGAGATGCTGATGAGATCTAAGGTGACATATTAGTTTCTCCTCTTATTTAAAATTTACCACCCAATACACAAATCAAAAAATAAATCCAATCAATCCAGAAAGCCTCTCTGTTCTCCTAGGAATTCCCCAAACCAAACAATTCTTTCAGTTTGAGAGAAACAATTTATCATTGGGGTATTTACCGAAGTCAATCAGTTCTGTTTTCATCCTATCTAGTATGCATCAAAATTTAGCACGTTCACATAATAAAAAGGCTTTAGTACATATCTTGGAGAAAGCCAAACAGGAGGGAACATTTATGTGCCTAAAAAAGATTTAAAGAAAAGAATGTGAGGAACAAAACAAGCATGACACACCTTTGATCTGGACAAGAGACGCTAAAGGGCAACAGCTTACTCGGTTTAAAAGCACTGTGTGAGGAATCAGACACAGAGAATTCTGACTTTACTGAACACATCGTCCCACCAAGGCACCAAATGGGGGCAACTTGCTCTACAGAGAGCTATTTTCACAAATAAATGGAGAAGGAATAAGGGAACTAGATTATCCTTTTTGCAACCTCTCGTTAATTGGCAAATCTAGGCAAGGAAGATTCATTCCCATGAACAGTACAGAGAGACAACGAAATTGTACATGCTTCTTGGGGGAAGCCCACACCATGCTCTCTGAAGTGTCCTTGCCACAGAAATCGAAACAGAATCTTTTTAAGCCTCTGGATCCAAGTACCAATTTAGAGCAAATACAGAGGACGGAAGAACCCCAGGCACACAATCAGCAAAATCCTGACTGTGGGAAACACGACAGGACAAACAATCCGGTTTCCTCAACAAATAAATTGCAAGGGAGGTCAAAAAGAACACAGAGGGAACCTACAGATTAAAAGAGACTTAAAAGAGATCAACCCATCACAATATGTGGGCATTATTTTCTAAATTCCTGATAAAATAAGAACTTTTTTTTCTTTGAGTCAAAACACGGATGAGACCGTAGGGCAGTGCCTTGGTTATTTAATCATAGTGCTTTGAAAGGTCATTTTTTTTAGAGGGATAATGGTGTTTAGGATCTGTGTGTCTCTTATCACATGACCGCTGTGGTTTGCTTCAAAATCATTTGAGGAGAAGAGAGTGAATGGGATTGAAATGAAATAACACTGGTCTTGAGTCAATATAAATCGTCAAGCAAGGGGATGGATGCCGAGGAATTCCTTACACTGTTCTGTCAGCTTTCCCATGTATGTGAAATTCTCCATAACAACAAAATCTCTTTTCAAAACTGTATCAAGTGAGCTAAATATGGAGAGAAACTACAAAGACCAGGCAATCGGCAATAGGTGGGTAAAATTTTAAAAACTGATTGAGAGGTGAAAGGGGAACCGGATTTTGCAGCATCTGCTCATTTCTGGGGCGTTAATACTTCCCTTGGCCAATTTCAGCATCACTGGAATGGAAGTTGGAAAAGGATGGGCAGAATCAGCACTCACTCTATGAGTTACCCCACCTCTCATTTTCTTGGTAGGCTTCCTGTGTATTTGGAACATTTAAGGTACAGGAAGCTAATCGGTTAGAAAGAAGCATCTATATGCAGAAAGGGTGACTGACATTTATACGCAAATACCGCCCTGAAAATAAAACATTGGTTAGAAAACGAATACTCCCCCAGGTGATCCCAAAGGAAGCGGAATTCCTAAATAAATAGTTCTCAATGACTTAATCATACTTTCTTCACATTATGAGGTAGAAAATCCTAAGAAAACGTGGAATTTTCTTTTCCTTCATAACAGGATTTGTACCCATGTAGCCCTTAGTTTCCTGAGAAATAGCTTCTTATCTTTTCCTTTCTTTTACTACCTATAAGGGTTTTTATGACAGAAATTTACCTTTTTACATACCTATCCTTCTAATTAATATGCTTTTTTGGACAGAGATCTTTCTTAAATTACATTAGACATTTTTCTCTTTTTTTTTTAACAGAAATTTCCTCAACAAGATTCTCTGTTTCAAGCTAAGTAAAGAAGAATGAACACAACTTTGTCATAGCAGAATAATTCTCATAGACAGTGATTATTATACCTGCCCTTAGGGTAAAGTGACCAGACTTTAAGCGGAACAACATTAACTGGGGGAGTGGGGGGGGGGGGTCCTTGATTAAAAATTTGGTCTATATGGAGCAAGAAAATTTTTCATAGAACGCAAAAATAGCATTGTAATATATTTATTTTAATTTTACAAGGCCGCGGAACGTTGTTAATTGTTAAAAAGCAGGATGTCCGGTCACTTTACCTTAGGGTGGTTCAGATGAGTCAAGGACTTTGCCTCTACCAGATGCTTCTAGGTGATATGATCTTTTGGTTTTTGTGTTTGCTTTTTTCTATCCTTTCACCGTCAGCCCTTGATCTGAGACTATTTCTCCTTCTAATTCACTGTGGGCTTGGGAACCAAATATTGGTGCACTTGAACAATTCTTGTTCAATTCCTGTTCAATTCTTGTTCTGTGTCATGTGGCACAATGGCTACCTTCCATCAATATACACTGGCAAAGTTAACTGTAAGTTGAATGGGCTTTTGACCTCTGGTAATAAATGATTATTTCTGTGTGACCATTGTACCTGCTAAGTGAGAATTGAGGAGCACAGGTGGCTGGAGCAGTCTGTGGGTGGCTGCTAAGCTAAAGACTGGTGGTTAGCACATCTCCAATGACTCTGCTCTCTTCTGACCAGCTGCTTTTATAAAGATTACAACCAAAGAAACCTCCAGGGACAGGCCTCCCCTGTCACACATGCTGTTGTCCTGAGTGGGGATCAATTGGAGCCACCTCACAACAACAACTCCAGCAGCAGCAGCATCCTCTCTGTGGAGCAGGATCCATGCTAGTCTTCTATTTTAGACTTCTCGTTTCATTTAAAAGTCTGAAATAGGCTGGTTTCTACCATCGCTAAAAGAAGGTTTAAGAGATGATGGGGGCGAGAAGGGTAGTGAGATGGTGAGAGCTGGTTCTCTTCCAAAAGCAATAATCCTCTCTCTCTCTAGTACCTTCCTGTGAGAGAAATCTCAGTGCAGCAGACATTCTTTCTGAGAGAAGCACAGCTTGGGGAAGCAGCACGAGGGAACTTGAAAGACTTAGCCTGCATAATAGTGTCCCCTGCCATTAAATTTCTAATCTTGAGCAAGTCGCTTGGCTCCTTTGAGTCTGTCTGTCTCCTGAACTGGGAATCGAATGCTTTTTGCCCAACAGACACAACATGGGTATGGGTAGCTGCCATTCAGCTATTTTCAACAAATAGCGACCACATGCAAAGTAGACTGAAACACCCCGTAACTTCTGGGTGGGAATATCATTCTCAAGGCTCCATGGGCCAGGATGCACTCAATTCTCTCTTCCTCTCCCTTGATTTGTTCTCGTGTGCTTTGGTGAGGTATAGGACCTTTCTTTTTGGCCGTTTCTCTACCAAACATGCTGCCCTTTTCCAGAGACTGCCCTCTCCTAGGCAGTCCTGGTAGAATAAAGGTTATACATTGAGCTGCTTACACAAGATCTGTGATTCACAGGTGTGCAGTTTGAAACCATCAGCTGATCCAAAGGAGAAAGACAAATCTTTCAACTCCCATGAAATATTAGTCTTATAAACCCACAGGGGCAGTTCTGCTCCGACCTCTATAGAAGGTTGCTATGAATCAGAATGGATTCGATGACAATGAAAATGTAGAGGTACCTCTTGATATCGCATCCAAGCTATGTTGGATGAAGCCTACCCTTCTTTCTTCCAAGAAGCTAGCTATATTTCTTCCAAAGGAGATGTTTCTGTTCTGGATATTTGGATATTCTTGGCCAACACCATAATTCAAAGATATCAATTCTTCTCTGGTTTTCCTTATTCATTGACCAAATTCCCTATAGTATGAAATGATTGAACATGTCATAACTTGGATCAGGCACACCATTGTCCTCAAAATGACATACTGGTTCTTCGACACCTTGATTTCTTGAATGAGCATTGATTGTGAGAGAGTGGTGAGAATCAAATGAATGCATTGTGTGTCTTCAAAACTACTAAACCCAGAGTACACATTATTAGCATGGTTACTGAGTTTTGTTTATTTTTTTAGGAATTCCAAATTTAAACAGGAAGTATCCCAGCAACTTTCATTCAATATCTCAGTCTCTGTTATCTGTTATTTAAAAAATGATTATGGGCTGAGCCCCGGTGGCGTAGAGTTTGTGCGTGGGACTACGGCCCACTGGGTTGGAGGTTCAAATCCAGCAGCAGCTCTCCTGGAGCAAAGCTGGGCCTCCTACTCCCATGATCAGAGGGCAGTGATGCCCCTCCAAAGTAAATAAAATAAATAAAAATAAAAGGTGATTGCAATTCCAACCAATGTTGCGCTCTTTACATATATACATATATATGCATACATATACATATATCTATAGTTGCATAGAGAGAGCTCTAATATGTATCATATATATGTATATATATGGTTATTTCTTGTGCACATACACTATTTCCCTATAAAAAGAGACTACTTTTTATTCTTTTAAAAATCATCTTATTGGGGGCTCATACCATTTCCATCACATCCAAACATCCATCCATTGTATGCAAAGCACATGTGTACACTTGTTGCCGTCATAATTCTCAAAACATTTGAGGAGCTGATACCAGGGGCTTAAATGGAAAGCCCCTGGTATCAGCTTCTCACATTTTCCCTCCCCACCCCCCCACGAACCCTCAATCATTTATAAATCATCGTTATTCTGTCATATCCCACATGGTCCAAGGTCTATCACCCACTTCCCTGTTGTCCATACCTGGGGGGGGGGGGGCGGGGAGGGGGGTTAAATGGAGATCCTTGTAATTGGTTGGCCCTTTCTACTCCACCCTCTCTCCACCCTCCCAGTATCGCTAATCTCACCACTGGGCCTGAAGGGATTCCCCATATTTCCGCTTGCAATCTGTATCAGTGTATATCCCCTGGTCTAGGCAAATTTGTAAGACAGAATTGGGCTCATGATTGTGAGGGGGGAGGAAACATCTATGAATGTTAGGAAAGTTGCATATTTCATTTTTGCTACACTGTGCCCTGACAGACTTGTCTCCTTCCCGCAACCCTTCTGGGATGTCGCCTCACCTACCAATGGGGCTTTGGGTCCCGAGGCTACCTTTTCTGATGTAAGCAAACGACCTTCACTTACTCATGTCACATTTATTGTTCTCTAGTCTCTTCTGAACAACCTTCTTTACTGCTGGCCTCAGATGCATACCACCTGCAGGCATCCTACAAGAGGACACTCTACTCAGCTCTCTACACTGTCTCTGGTTTCAAGTAGCACTTTCTCAGTTTAATAAGTCTTGGCCCTTAAAGTCAGACCGATCTCCTAAGTGACAGAGGTTCTGTGTCCTTGCCCACTGTCTCTGTCGCCCACTTCCTGAGACACATTTCCTTATCTAACACCCTATTCCATGATTTATTCTTTGAGATCATGAGCTCTCAGATTGGCATATCTACATCTTGTTACAATTCCATTTTCTCTCTGGCTCAGATTTTCTTGGGCACACCCAGACATCACAGTGAATTTTAGAGAGTTGGCTGAAAACAAGAATCCTTAACGACATTATTCCAGTTCACTCCCGTCTTCTGTCCATTGGAAGCAGCCCTTCAGCCCCGTGTCACTCACTAGACAAAGCCTTGTCAATTCAGAAAGAGTTGTGCTCTCCTCAGGAATTGCTCTGATTCAGTGTCTTGGAAACGTGGATGGTGTAATTGATCATCTGTCCCTACTCGTCAGTGGCAAGAAAGTTTAGAACAAAAAGCTTTTCCCCCTCCTCTACCCTAAGGGGTATGTTGTGATTGTTCGGTGCCATTGAATGGGTTCCAATTCATGTGACAGAACTCAAACAATAGAACTTAGTGCTGCCTGGCCACACTTGTTCTTATGCTTGAGCACCTTGTATCAGTCACTGTATCAGTCTATGTCTTTGAAGACCTTCCTCGTTTTCACTGGCCCTCTACTTTATACAGCATGATATCCTTCTCTGATACCAATCTCTCCCAACAACATGTCTTAAATATATGACATAAACTCTCACTATCTTTGCATCTTTAGAGCATTCAGGCTATCCTTCCAGGACAGATTTGTTTGCTGTTCTGGTCGTTGTAGAATTCTCAATAATCTGTGACAACACCACAACTCAAATGCATCCTTTCTTCATTGGTCTCCTATTCAATGTCCAATGTCCATATGAATATGAGGTGAATGAAAATACCATGACTTAAGTCAAGCCCAACTCAGTCCTCATTGTGACATCCTTGTTCTTCAACACTGTAAATAGATCTTATCTAGAATTTGTTCCCAGTGCAATGTGCTGTTTGACTCCTCAATTGGTGCTTCCATGAGCATTCATTATAGATGCCAGCAAAATTAAATCCTAGAAAACTTCAATCTTTCCTCTATATATCATGATAATGTCTTTTGGTCTAGTTATATGGATTTCATTTTTCTTTACATTAGCTGAAATCTATACCAAAGACTGCAATCTGTGATCTTAATGAGCTAGCATTTGAACTCTTCCTTTCAATTAGCAAAGTCTTGTCATCAATGTATTACAGGTGGTTGTTAACAAGCAGTCCTCTAACCCTGATATCTTTTTCTTCTTCATATAAACCAGATTTTGTGATTGTTTGCTCAACACACAATTGAAAAATACAACCTTGCTGCATAGTTTTCCTGATTTTAAACCCTTCAGTGTTCCTATGTGCAATCATTTGAACTTTTGCCTCTGGGTTAATGTGACCAGATTTTAAACAGGACTGGGGGTGTGGGGGGTTCTTGATTAAAAATTTGGTCTATATGGAACAGCAAAAATGTTCATAGAATGCAAAAATATTATTGTAATGTATGTAATGTAATTTTTAAACACCGTGGGTCATTGTCAAATTGTTAAAAAGCAGGACATCTGGTCACTTTACTCTAGGTCGATGTGCAGGTTTCACTTGAGCACAATGAAGTGCTATGGAAGTCTCAGGCTTCCCAATTTTATCCATAATTTATTGTGAAACACACAGTCAAGTGCTTTGGGATTCAAGAAAACAAAAGTAAATATAGTTCTGATGTTCTCTGCTTCCAGCCAAGATCCATCTGACACCACCAACGATGGTCCTATTTCCATGTCCTCTTTTGAATGGCAGCTCCCTGTCAATGTACAGCTGCAATGCTTTACCAAGTGTATGGGTTTTTTAAAAAAAATACCAGGGGTATGCCCTCAAAATTGGATTTTTTAATACAAAACAGCCCTCTCGTTTTCAAAATATACTCCATTATACTTGATAATTTATCTACTCTGTGATTTCATTCTCAGAATCATTTTTCAAACACATCTGTTTGGATGGATGACAGCATCTTCCTTGTTTTGTTTTGTTTTGTTTTTGCTTCACTTCTTCTACATCATTAAATCACTGTCCTTTCTTGTCATTCTGCATTTCCAGAAACAAAAAGAAGTTGAACGGAGCAAGGACAGGTGAGTAAGGTGTGGGGGGCAAGAAAGGCATGCTGTTTTATTTGTTTGTTTACCCAAACTGGCATAATGAGATGACTGCATGAGCAGGTGCATTGTTGTGGTGGCAAAACGAGTCCCTGTTCTGTCACATATCAGGCCTTTTTTGTTGCACTGTCACCTATTCTTTTCAGAACCTCTAAATAGAAAGCTTGATCAGTAGTCTTACCTGGTGGAAAATTCTACACGCACTGCGAGGTGACATTTGAAGTTGAAGTTGATGAATGTCCAAAACAAGGTTTGCCATCAGTTGACATTTCACCTTTTTTGAGATGAGAAGGCCACTCTTACATGTGAGTATTTCCCATTGCACTGTCCTTCTAACGTGTGTTCCACATCACAGCAGTTTCTACTGCATTGTTCCTAAGCAGGAAACAAAATTTCACAGCCGCAACTTGTTCTTAAGAGTCAACCATCCAAAAAATGAGATTCAAACAAAACTGCTTTTACTTATGAAAAATTTCACTGTAACCAGAGAAAACCTTCAGAGGAAATACCATTGAGTGCAATAACTCATAGTGAGTTGCTTGATCCTGGCCTCAATAAAAAAATTGTACTACAAAAGCTCTTCTCAGTGGAGCTCCACCCCCACCTCTTTTAGTCCCTTGTGTGTGTATCTTGAGCTGAACCCTGTTTAATTTATCTCTGTTTTATTTGATTTCTTCTGCTTTAAATTTAACTTCCTCTGCTGCATTCAGGATAATTTTGTAAGCTAATTTATACTGTCTGAAATGTGGAAAGAAATAACCCACGAACAAACTACCCTGTGGACACTATCTCAATTTTCTCAGGGTTTTGGTCTCCATTACAATGAATAGATGATGCCAGGAACTTTGCTATATGGATATGAGGCAAATCAGAGGGATCTCTTTATTTATGTGATAAATGTGGACTGTATATGCCAGATATTTATTGGCCTCTTTACATGACTGCATTATTCCTCCAATTATTCTTAATTCTTCATTTTTAGTAAAATTTAACACTTGGTGTCAGGTAATTAATTCAGGTTTTAGAGCATCTCGGAAGTTTGCTTCTCATTATCATTGTGTCTAGAAACATGAAGGCAAGGTGTGCTTTTTTTCCTCAAGTAGTACAAGATGTCAATGATGTGTGTGTGTGAGCAAGGAAACTGGAGGACCATTTCACTAGGAGACGTAAATAAGAGGAAAAATCAAAAAGTCAAATAATCCACTGCTGTAAAGTCAATTCTGACTCATAACGACCTTGCAGAACAGAGTGAAATTATTCCACAGAGTATCCTTCATGTTAGCTAACTGCCTCCTCTTTCTCTTTTAGAGTGACTGAGGGGCTTGAACCACTGACTTTTTGGGTGAAGAGCCCAGTGGTCATGAGAGCTCCTTAAGCAAGAGGAAGGGCATAGAGAAACATTGGCTTTCTTCAGAGGCTTCCTGCATGTGGTTAAACTCCCAGCCCTGTGTGTGTATGTGCTGAAAGGCCTTAAGCTCAGCACTCGCAAAGATGACACCCATGATAGCTGACAACACTGGCTGGTGTAGGCTACACATGTCACCATGTGTGTGGGGCACACAAAAAATGGGTTGTCACATTTGTTTGCAAGATGCTTGCGGATGGAAAGTGCTCCTCGGGCATCCAGCTATGGCTGTTTGTTAATAATGACCCAGCCTTTAAAGTATTATGTAGAAATTATCATCAAGGCATCTAACGTGGAAAAGATACCTTTCTTTAAAAAATAATATTGGTTCAGAGAGATGTTCTGGTAATTTACTTTCAGATGTTAAAAAAGAAAGTAGTTTTGCTTCTGCTATAAACTTCCAAGTAATTTTGTCTTAAATCAGACCTGACTTTTAAATAGGGCAATGGGACCGCACAGCCACACCCAACTATGTATGATGAAGGTGCTTCTTTCTCCTTCCACTATTGCACTAGAATTTTCAATCTCATTGTATGTGATAATTCCTACCAGACTGTATTATACCAAACCATGTTCTTTTCTTGCCTCCAGCTGTGGTAATGGGAAATAAACAAGGCTGATATTTACAACTCCATTTTCTTACTTACTGAAATATTCTGTGATTTTGTTCCCTGATTGGATTCACACAATTACTGGTTTGCTATTTTCCAAGCTATTGAGCTCAGGTTGCAGCTAGACCAGAATCTGACAGCCAGGGTTGATCACTGGAACGATACCTTCCTGTGGTATAATTCCCACATTATCGTCCCTGATTTCCAATGGCAAAGGACAACCTAATTTTGAGATCCCAGAACTCACTTACATATGTTTATTCCACCAAATATGGGACAGCTTTTTGAAAAGTAACTATAAGAAAACAAGAGGCTATTTGTCCAGTCATATTTCCCACAGTCTCTTTTATGACGTCTTTGCTTTCTCCAAAATCAGAACGCTATCTGACAGTCCACATCTTTGATTCTGAGGCCCAGGTATCATAATTTTAGGCAAAGGAGCGATTTAGCACACATATAAAACTTGAACATGACATCGTTACATCATTCTGTAATCCACACACAAAAGTTTTCTATTAAATGTCACAGATGAGAGCCCATCGCGTTGACAAAGATGAATTGTTCACATATGTAGGGAATGGGTCTTCAACCTTATTTTCTTGTGTGTTGAGAGAGACACGTTGGGGGAGTTCTCGATGTCAGGAACAACCTTGACTTTTGTGTGTGGTGCACACATGAACAAGTGTGTTAAAACTGAGGTCACAACAGACTGGCTTTGTTCCACAATGTTGAGGAACTGTCCGTTCATCTCTGAGATTAATTCTGTTTAGTGGCAAAAGTATTCAAAGTCAGCATCGGATACATGTAAATTTAAGCTTGCAAAATAAATGGAGTGTATTCATTCTTGGACGTGGGGGTAGATAAATACTCTGAGTGATCTCTCAGACCTGTATCATCTTTATGCTTTCAGAGACAAGAATGACCAAAGCAGCAAAAAATGCTACAGCAACATTTGACACTTTTATTTGACTTTAGTGTACTATCATGTGGTTCACAAAGTGCATGCAATGTCATACCAAAAGAAACCTGACTTAAAATTTCATGTCTCCCCATACTTGTCAAAGCCCTAGTTCCTGTATCCCTAAATTTAAATGGCAAGTTATTGCTTTCCACAAAGTTCAAGATTTTTTTAAGTGTATTTCATGTTCTTCAGTAAAAATGTTACCATCAGCCAAATGCTATAATTTATTCACCTTATGCCCCCCCCACCCTAAAAAATCAGCCTTTTCTTAAGTGGAAGAAATTTGAAAGCATCACAGAGTTACTGGTGTTTCTCTTAGCTCCCATAGTTCTGAATGTATTGCTCATTCTGTATTTTCAAGGCTTTGGCTTCAGTTGCCAAGAAATACATAGGAAAAAAAAGAAATTCTTTTTTGCAAGTTCCCTTAGGCTCAAGCGTGAGTCACTTGAAACAGAATCAAGTATCTCTGAGTGTATTTTTCCACTGTCACTGGGAGAAATAGATAAAACAAGAAATAGGAGGAGAAATGCGATAGTTAAAATTATTTGTCTTAATTCATAAAATTTTAGGATGCATTTCCCACACTTTTCTATGTGGCATCAGTTCCCATATTCCCATTTTGACAAGAAGGAATAGCTCTGGTATATTCCTCAACTGTCTTCATATTCAGAAGATGTTATAGACTATCCTGTTTTCTGGCATCCAGATTCTTATTCAATGTTCATTTTAGAATGATGGTATATCCTGAAAAAAAAATAGACTTATTATTTATAGGAAAAGCAGTAGGTCTATATTCTTGAAGCCTGACAAATAGTCTTATGAATGAACAGCAGGGCCTGTATTTTATTCATAATTTTGACATTATCCCTAGTTTTATGTCCAGTGCTCCAAGAGATACCTGGTAAGTAAATAAATCAGTTGTGTTTCTATTTATAACATCTGAACCTATCCTTAAAGCTATCTTATTAACTTGAACAATGCATTTTTATATCTCTCCCTCCCAAGATTTTACATACATTTGACATTTCCTATATTGGAGATTAAATTCAAAAACCCCAAATCCTGGGTAAACAATATGGTTTTAAAGAAAGGTCTGCACTCCGATTCTCTAAGCATTTATGGTAAAAGTTTTCATTTGTATTTTAGATATTTTATAAGTCTGACGTGACACTCACCTGTGTCCATTTTCCTACTTCAACAGAACAAAATGGGCGATGTTATTAAAAATCAGTTTGCTCAACCTGGCTAGACCAGGGGATGTACACTGGAGTCAGAAACATGGACAATTCAGGACAGATGATCCCTTCGGGACCAGTGGTGGGTGTGGTGATTCTGGGAGGGCGGAGGGAGTGTGGAGTGGAAGGGGGTAACCGATTGCAGGGATCTACTTATGGCCCCTCTGGAGTAAGGATAGTGGGGAAGTAGATGAAGGGACACAGCCGACTCAGTACGATATGAAAAAGTAGTAAAAATGTGCAAATTACTAAGGGCTCATGCAGGAGGGGGGAGGGGAGAGGAAGGGGAAATATGGGGAGCTGATACTTAGGTCCCAAGTGGAGGATATTTCTGGGTGGCAACAGGTATGCAAATGTGGTATGCATACAATTGTTGTGTATTGTTGTGTTCAATACAAAGGATGTATTGAATGTTATTAGAGCTGTAAGAGCCCCCAATAAAATTATGGGGAAAAAAGGAAAAAAGAAAGTCAGCTTGTTTATTCATGACCCTTGAAGAAGACTGGGTTTCAAAAAAAAAAATGAGGAGCTGATACCAAGGGATCAAGTAGAAAGGAAATATTTCAAAAATGATGATGGCAGCAAGTGTGCAAATATGCTTGACACATGGATGGATGGATGGATGGATGGATGGATGGACCGATTGTGATGAGTAGTACGATGGGCTGACGTAGTGGTTGTGTGTGGGGCTGTGGCCCACTAGGTTGGCCCACTGGTTGACCCAACAGCAGCTCTCCAGGAGCAAGGCTGGGCCTCCTACTCCCACCAGGGGGCAGTGATGCCCCCAAACAAAAACAAAACAAAAAATAAACAAACAAAAAAGAGTTGTACCAGCCCCCAATAGAATGATTTTTTAAAAAGGAAGGAGATTGGGTCTCAGATATAGTGGCATTGTCGCTAGCCCTCTTGCTTGTAATCTGCAGTACATTTTATACTTCATTTGCCTAGAATAAAAGGCAAACTTTCAAATCAAGCCATTTCACATACATAAACTAAGAAGTCAAAAATGAGATCAGCTAACACTTTTCACTGAATTACTCATAGCCATTTGCAAACTACATCATTCACAAGGATCAGGTGGTGAAAAAACATACAAGATCAGCACTTTACAGGTATAGTGAGAGAGAAGTATGGAAACTCAGATTACGGTTTCAGTAAGGAAAGGCCTTTTGATGTAACAAATGGGCTTTAAAGCTGTTTTCACGTTATGTTTTTGTTTTCCTCTGCTTTGTGTATTAGATGGCCTGAATAACAAAACTAATGCCTTATTAATATAAAACCACTAATGCCATAATGAGTGTTGTGAAGTATTAAAATCATTATCCACTGAGATAATGCTAGATAATCACTAAGCTGAGTGACTGCTTCAGTCTGAATCAATGGTGTATGCAGCACATCCATTGGGGACAATTGGTCCCGAGTGGTTATGGCTTAATTTCATAGTATGTTTTCATGACAAAACCCCCAAATAAGCAAAAATCACCATCTTTAGTTCTCTCTTAAGGACACGATAGGACAAAGAGCAAAATCCATTTATCGGTGCTAAGAAGGCCAGAAGAAAACTAATTAGAGGAAAACTAATTTATAATTAGAGCAGTTCCTTGCTGCAAGACAACTGATTGGACATTGTATATTTGTTCGTTTGTTTGTTTATTAGCTTGTTTACGTGTTTGTTTTCATCCTGCTGCCACGTGAACACTGTTTAGGTATACGGCTGCCGCTTGAGATTAGAAACTAGATGGCATAAAGAGAAGGCCACAGAAAATCTGAATGCTAAAATCTGTGTAAAGCAGTATTGTGTGTTTTGTTCTGACTAACAGTGGTGGAGCTTCTCGGCAGACCAGAATTCCTTTTCAAGCAACCACCATGGTCTCAGGAAAGTCAGGTGGTTCCTGTCTTGTTGGTACTTTAGTTTCTCCAAGTGAAATGGTCCTTTTCTCTCTGGGCACAAAAGGCGAAGAAATCAGAACCTAGGGAAAAGTCTGACTTAAAGTTAGTAAGTTTTGTCTCTATACAAATTTCTTCTTTTCTTATTAAAGTATAATTTTTTTGGAGACCCATATAGCTCTTAAAAGAATCCATACATCAATTGTATCAAACATATTCGTACATATGTTGCCATCATTCTTTTCTAGACATTAACTTTCTATTGAGCCCTTAGAATCAGTTCCTCTTTTTTTCTCTCTCCCCCCCGTCCTTTTGACCCCTTGATAAATTAAATTATTATTATTTTCATATTTTACACTGACTGCTGTCTCCCTCCCTGCATGGTTTCTGTGGCTTGTCCCCCTGGAGGGATGTGTGTGTGTGTATAGTTATGTGTCAATCATTGCAATCAGTACCCCATCCTCACCTCTCCCCACCTTTCCCCTACCCTCCTGGTGTCACTACTCACATTCCTGGATTCCTGGATTCCATGTGTCCTGAGCTCTTATCTCTTATCAGTACCTGTGCACAAGCTCTGCTCTAGCCTGCAACGAAAGACTCATGATAGTGGGAAGCCTCAAGGTGAGGAAGTCTCAGGAAAACAGAGGAGCAATGTGTGTTTTATCAGTACTCGACTGTGCCTGCTCTACTGTGACTCATCCCTTCCTGGGACCCTGCTGTGAGGGGTTGTCTCATTTGTCTATAGATGGGTTTGGAGTCTCTGCTCCAACCCCCCACATTCTCGACAATATGGGGTTTTTTGTTTGTTGGCCTGGGATCTTCTGATGCCTGTAAATGTCTGAGGATATTAATTGTCCCCTGATATTACCTTACATATCTAGTCATCTAGTTGTGTATATAATATTAAGAGTCACTGGGTATCTCAAATAGTTTGCACTCAGTCTATAACCTGAAAGTAAGGACAGTCTGCTTTCATGATGATTACAGCCAAGGAAGCCCTGTGAAGTTGTGTCACCCAACACACACAGTGAATAACATATGGGGTTTCCCTTAGAGCGATTTGCTAAGAATGGCTTAACACCATGTTAGCAGTAATTTAGCAGTTCTACTTACATATCAGAAGCAATTATATATCTTATGTTTCACAATTTTAAAAATCCTTATATATTGAAGGTCTTTATAGAGTATCATACAAATGGCACGACCAATTTCCATTCTGAGAGCCTTCGTGCATGAAATATGTGCTTGGTGCCCCTTCTCCTCATTCATCAAAGAGCTCACATTTAAGACGGTGTGAGATTCAAACAACAAGGACAGCCATGGAATTGAGCCATTTGCCTGGAACGGTTGATGTTAAAATGATCTTTCTCTCAGGAATTGGAACTAGTGCAAATATTTGCAACTGTGTATACGCTTCATTGAGGCCGACGCTGCTTCTGTTATAGTCACATCCCAGAACTACTTACCAAGTGTTTTTGGATGAAGCATATACATTCAGTCTTATTCCCTTCAGAGAAACTTCATCAGACAACATATCCATCCACCAGGAATGGTTGTTTCATTCTCATAAAGGACAAGCCACAGAAAACAAGGCTGGTCACCAGAGGAACACTACCGTTGTAAATATTTGAGCTCCCTTTACAGGAGAATGTGTTCTCTGGAACTGCTCAGAAATGAAAACGGAGGGGGGAGGCTAAGCTCCCTCCTGAATACTTCCCAGTATTGGATTAGCAGGTAAAATGAGAATCACACTTTCAGCAACTGTTGAGCATGTGGAAACACGTGCGTGCATCTCCAAGGCTTTGAGTGATGGAGGCTTTACCACTTCCTTTTACTGTGTAATTTCATATTTTTGACACAAGAAAAATAAACTCCTAACAAAAACCATTCGCTTTTAAGCAAATCCAGCCTATTTTCAGAGATTTGTGCGGGTCGACCATCTGATTTATTATAAATGACAACAACAACTTTCCTTTAATTTTCTTCTCGCTCCAGAAGGCTGCCAGGAAGCTCACCAAATCTGAAGGCATTTGGGATGTATTGTGATACGGCTTCACCAGCTGCCAACGGGGATTTAACCCATTGCAGGCTTGAGACAAACCGGCTGGAAGTCCGTGGCTCGTGCCCCCATTGTGTTAGCCTTTTCTGGTCCTCTTCTCTTCTTTCTGTTTGTTTGCTCTTAAGTTTTGCAACACTTAAATAAAAGGTCACTGTCACCGCCTCACCCTTTGTTGTAAAAGCACTTGACACTGTTCACTCTGGCCCTTGCTTTCAGGACAGCTCTCAAGCCAGAGGTTTGACTTGGTTTTACCTTCTTCTAGATGCAGGCTTTCTTCTTTCAGTGCTGAGTCCATTTTAACCTGTTGGACCCAAAACTAGCCTTGGTATGGAATGTGAATTTCTTTTTTCCCCCCAGAGGAAACTGAGCAGTAGGAGGAAGCATGTGATTAAGGGCCCCCCTCCTTTCCAGATGTTTCACTCAGAGACAGGAACTAAGAAGAGAACTGTGTGACACCTGGCCGGGGAGCAGATGGCCCATCGGTCATGATGTGGAGAAACCTAAACATAGCAGTCAGCACACTGGCCCCTGTTTAATTATCTCGGTCATTTTGTGGTTCTAGCATTTTTTCTCAGTTTTGCACCCATTATTCATATTTCAAGTTAGCATTCTCTCAATATCTGCTCTCATTCGGCACTGCCAGTCCAGCCCATCTCATCACTGAAAGAGAAGCCAAGGGGGCTGATAAAATGGCCCAAGTTGTTTTTTAAAGGATAGGTGAGAACTGAGACCAAAGTCAAAGGCAGATGACAAATACTCTAGTGGGGTTTGCAACGGCACCTACGTATGTATATGGCCTTAAATTCCGTCTCTTCTCACCATCTCTAAAATGCCATTGAGATGGTTCAGAACAACCCTGTAGACAACATCACACTGGCCCTGGGGGTCTCTGAGACGGTGCCCCGATATGAGTATAGAAAACTTCATCCATTTCCCACCAAGTGACTGGTGGTTAACCTTGTGCTTAGCAAGGTGTTACCTGCTACACCCCCTAGGATCCTCAGGAAAAAATGGTAGACTCTTCTAAACAGTCTATGTGGCCTCCATCACCCTTCCCCACTAGAGCAGCTTTGCTAATTCCTAGGAATTGTGGACCAGTTTGCCTGGCTTTCCGTCTTTGTCTGATAGTTGCCATTTAAAACAGGACATTCTATCTTCACAACAACCTGATGACCAATATTTCAAAACGCACAACAAATAGACACACTTTAAATATGTAAATGAGGTCTAATAGAAGTCCTTGCTCGTGGAAAATATCCGGGGAAGTTGCTTGCACTCCTTCCTTAGACATCTACAAAGACCAACTAGCATCAAAATGATCACACGGTGAGTGGTAAGGAGCATCATGAAGCATCTTAGAATTGGCCAGGGCTGGCTTGAAAGTCCCTTAAGAGTGTCCTAATTGGGCCCTCTTACTTGCTGGGCTTTATCAATCTTTTCATGGGGAAGACCAGCCTCAGTCTTCTGGTAGTGTGAAGCATGTTAAATGAGAAAATCAGTATAAAAGATAATGTCTCATATGCGATCAATGAGAGCTGAAGGTATTCGTTTTCTGAAAGGAAATTATTTCAGATTTTTAAAAGTGTTCAGTGGTAACTGGCAGTCTCTGAGAAAGGTTGGTCTAAACAAGCAAACAACAAACCCACTGCTTTTGAGTAAATTCAGACTAATATTGACCCTATGGGATGGAATAGACATGTCCTACAGGGTTTCCCAGGTTATAATCATGTTGATAGACTGCTTCATGACTTCCTTCTGGGAGGAACTCATGAATTGTAACTACCAACCTTTCTGGTGGCAGTCAAGCACTTAACCACTGTGCCACCAGGGCTCCTCACTCTAAGGTGTTAAATTCTCAATACCCCAGGTAAGCACCACACGCATACAATCTTGTAACTAATCCCAACTGCTGGTCCAGGCAGACATATCCTAACTCCTTTTGAATTTAGACTTAGGCAGCCCGACTCCAGCCGTAGCTGAAACCTGGTTCATAGATACCTTCTTCTGTGCTAAAGCCAAGTCTTAAATGAGAGTTCCAATAACAGAAGGGTTGACGGTCACGCTTGTTAGCGTCTTGCTTCACTACACAGAAAAATTGATTCTTTAGCAGGTCAAATTATTTTTGTATTTTTCTTTTTCCATGCACTGCTGCTCCATTCTTTTACCTGGTCAGTTCCTTTAAGAAAGATTCGGTTAGAGAAGCTGCATCTTATTATCTTCTGTCACCAATGCGTGGCGCAAAGACGGTCTAATTCTTATGGGGAGAATCATTTAAGTGTGACGTATTGTGTTAGTTTGGATGCTTTTCATATCAAGCACTGGGAAGTTAAAGAGGTCTTTAATTTCTCTAAACCACATTGATCATTTGCATTGAACCTACAGTGCCTGCTGGCTTTTCCAATCAGCTCAGCAATTCCCAAATCTAAAGTGCATTTTAAATAATACAAAATCTTTAGTTAATGGCTCTAAAAAGAGATGTCTGGCTTAGTACAATGGTTCATAGGAAGATTGTCACACGGCTCAAATGGTTTTCCAAAATCTTATGCTAATTACCTGAAAACCGTTCCACCTAACTGGGCCGCTTAGAATTAAACTTGGCCGGGTCTGTAGTCACCCACGGACAGTATTATTGTTGACCAAATACACAAAATCAGCAGCATCCAAGAATGTGGTCCTGTGAGTGCAGGTTTGTTGCCAGGCAAAGATTCGATCAGGGTAGATCCCTTATTAATGAAAATCAGTTGCCACTGAGTTGAGTTGACTGAGTATAAACAAGCCTTTGTGTGACCAAATATGCTCCATCCAATTTTCATGGCTGATGTGTGTGTGTGTGTGTGTGTGTGTGTGTGTGTGTTGGCGGGGGTTGGGGTGCGGGGTGGGGAAGGAGGATTGTCAGTAAATCTTTCCTCCAAAGTGTTTGGAAGATACCAGGGATTCAAGATGTGATATTATAAAATCAAAAGAGAAAATAAGGACATTTTTATGGAAAAAGAGGGATAGCAACACAATTGGTAATATAAAATCTACCTGCCCTTGAACCACCACTGGTCCTTTGGAATGTCAGGGGGTGAGCAGTAAACCACCATTGTAGTAACGAATATTTTCTGAGAAAGATTGCTTACTGACACAATTTGGTGGCATCCTCAACATGCCTAGGAAAGTTAGACAAGCTTTATGCCCACTGAAAAGGGAGTCTCGGGAAGAGACTTGAATCACCCCGAGTTCCTCAGCTAGGAGGCAGCAGAGCTGAGGCTCAGGATCTTTTGAAAGCACATGCTTGAACTCACGATGCCAGGTGGCCAGGCGTCTAGTGAATGTGAGCACTGGAACCCGTGTGTCCACAACCCAGGTTTCTGTTTGCAAACACCATTAGCAATGTATCAGATCAAAGGAGGTGCATGGCAGTGATAACTGTAAAATGCTTCATCCAGCATGATCCTGAAGCACTCTGTCAGGTGTGGGTCTGGGTCAAGAAACACATGGGCGCATGTGCTTTATAGTGATTTTTCCATCATGCCTTCCTTGGACTTGAATCTCCTTTGGTGACTGAGATTAACAAGCAAACCAATTGAGGGAGTAGGGAGCTTTAGCAATTCTTTGTTTAAGAGCTGCTCCAGGGTGATATTGTACCATCATAAGTTCATCCTTCTGCAGCAAGACTAGATTGAAAAACGTCACATACACAACAAGGTGCCTCAAATGTCTTCTGCTCCCAGTGAGATCATCTGGTCCATCCAGGTTCTTGGCAAGAGTGCACTTAGGCCAGTCTTTAGACAAGAGGATCCAGTCCCATAACATGATATAGATACTTCACTTTAGCTTCTATTCTCCAAGAGGTGAGGGTGGCCTTTTCTCTCCATTCAAGCCTATGTTTACATGAGATCAAACAGTAAGTATTCACTTCTAGTGCTCTGATCCCAAAATGATGAAATCATTAAAGCAAAAGCTCACTGCCATGAAGCAGATCCTGATTCACAGCAACCTCTGAAGGATAAGCAACCCCCTGTGGGTTTCCAAGACTGTAACTCATTACAGAAGAGAAAGCATTGTCTTTCTCCTGCAAGCAGCTGGTGGTTTTGAACTGCGGGCCTTGCAATCAATATAGGCTAACCCCACTGATGCCGAGTTCAATCTGATTTATGATTCATTTGGACCCTATATTCCTACTCACTGCTACCAAATCAATTCTGACTCAAAGTGAATTTCTGTTATTGCTCCTGTTGGGTGCCAACAAATTGGTTCTGATCAACAGAGAGGCCTCATGAATAACAGAACAAAACACTGTCTCTTCCTGTGCCGTCCTCACAATGGTGCCTTTTCTTGAGTCGATTGTTGCAGCCACTATATCAACCTGCCTTCCTCTCTTTCACACCCCTCCCCCCTCTACTTTACCAAACACGATGTCCTTCTCCAGGGACTGGTCTCTCCTGACAACATACCCTACATATAGAGGAAAATGTCTCATCATCCTTGCCTCTAAGGATGTCCTCCCACAGCTCAATGGACCTTCTGCCATTGATATGACATGTGTCTAGTCTGGCCTCGTGGTCATGAGATTCAAGTGGGATACACTCAAGGTTTTATTTTGGCTTCCTTGGATTTGTTTTAATTTTCTTCAACTTTATCCCGAACTTATCCTGAGCAACAATTGGTGGTCTGTTCCACAGTCAGCCCTTGGCTCTAGCTGCTAATATTGAGTTGCTCTAGTGTGTCTTCCCACAGATATAGTCAATTTGACTTTTGTGTATTCCACCTGGAAAAGTCCATGTGTACAGTTTACCTTGCGAGTTGTTGACAAAAGACATTTTCTATGAATACGTGGTTGGTTTTGCAAAAATCTTTCATGTGATCTCCAGCTTCATTTCTATCACCAAGTCTACATTTTACAACTGCTGCTACTTCCTCTTTGTTTGCAATGTTTTCATTCCTATCGCCAATCATGATCAATGCACTCTGATTATATGTTTGCTCAATTTCCAACTGAAGTCATCAGTAGAATTCTTCAATTTCTTCATTACTCACTTTAGTACAACACTGTGACAGACAACTGCAGAGAAATGGCCTTAGAGTTTAAATACTGAACACCCAATTTACAGAATGTTGTGGATGTCCAGAAATCCATTCATATATATATATATATATATATATATACACACATATATATATAGTATGTCCCTGGGTCCCTTTAAAGATATCATCTTTATTTAGGAGTATCATAAGTAGCTGATGTTGACTTTTCCATCATCTCCACCCACAGATGTAGTCAATTTGGTTTCTGTGTATTCCAACTGGAAAATTCCACATTTTGTGTTGTTTATAAAACAACAACCCTGGATATCAAAAGATATAGCATTTTGTGTCTTAAAGGCTTGAAGATAAACAAGCAGCTATCTGGCTGACAAGCAGCAAAACTCATATGGAAGAAGCACAGCAACCTGTGCGATCATGAGGTGTCAATAGGACCAGGTATCAGGTATCAAAGAGCAAAAAGTCATATCACTGTGAGTGAGTGCGAGTGCAGAGGGAGGACGCAAAACTCATCTGTAGGCAACTGGACATCCCCTTACAGAAGTGTCATAGAGAGGTGACGAGCCAGTCAGGGTGCAGTGTATCAACAATGAAACATACAACTTTCCTGTATATACCGCTTTCATGCTTCTTCCCAGCCACTATCATGATCTCAATTGTACTTTACAAGTCTGGATAGACCAAAGGATGCACACTGGTACATAGAAGAACTGGGAACAGAGAATCCAGAACAGATAACCCCCTCAGAATCAATAATGAAGGTAGTGATACCAGCAGGATAAGGAGGTAGTGGGGTAGAGAGGGGGAACTGATCACAATGATCTACATATTACCCCCTTCCTGGGGACAAACAATAGAAAACTGCATGAAGGAAGGCATAAGACAGTGTAAGACATAAGAAAATAATAATAATTTATAAATTATCAAGGGTTTGTGAGGAAGGGAGGGAAATGAGGAGCTGATACCAGGGGTTAAAGTAGAAAGAAAATGTTTTGAGAATGATGACAGCAACAAATGTACAAATGTTCTTGACACAATGGATGGATGGATGGATGGATGGATGGATGGATGGATGGATGGATGGATGAATTGTGATGAGTTGTATTGGTGCCCAATAAAGTGATTAACAAAAAGGTATTTGGAAGAAGTCTTTGGTCTTGCAAAATTCTATCAAGTGATCTCCAACTTTGTTTCTACTGCCAAGAACATACTTTCAAACCGCTGTTTTTTCCTCTTTGTTTTCAGCATTTCAATTATTCCAAGCACCAATAATTATCAGTGCATCCTGGTTGCCTATTTGATTAACTATAGAGTGTAGAAGTTGGTAGAATTCTTCAATTTATTCATCACTAGGTTTAGTGATTGGAGAATAAACTTGAAGAGCACTTGAATTGATTCCATTTTCTTTTATGGGGATAAATATTATCCTATCACAGAAAACATTCTGTAGTATTAAAATGTCTTTTGGTTTTTTAAGATCATGTTATTGGGTACTTTTACAGCTCTTATAACATGGGGAATTCAGGACAGAGATCCATTCAGGACCAGTGATGAGAGTGGTTATACCAGAAGGGTGAAGGGAAGGCGGGGTAGAAAGGGGAAACTGATTACAAGGATCTATATATCACCTCCTCCCTGGGGTATGGACAATAGGGAAGTGAGTGAAGGGAGGCATTGGATAATCTAGGATATGACAGCATAATAACAGTTTATAAATTATTGAAGGTTCATGGGGGAGCAGGGAGGGAAGGAAAATATGAGGAGTTGATACCAGGGGCTTAACTTGAAAGAAAATGTTTTGAGAATGATCATGGCAGCAAGTGTACAAATGTGCTCTGCATACATTGGATGGATGGACATATTGTGATGGGATTTGTATGACCCCCCAATAAAATGATTTAAAGGGGGGAGGATTAGCTTAATATAGGTCAGTTCCTCACATGGTAAAGGCCTACTGCTCAGTGTGCCAGAAAAAAAAATCTGTGCATCAATTGCATGAAGCATTTTTGTACATCTGGTGTCATCATAACTTTGTAAATGTTTACTTTCTATTTAAGCCCTTGGTATCAGCTACTTTGTCTACCCCTCCTTCTCTTCCTCCCACCCTGTGACCCCTTGATAAATTATTATTTTCATTATCTTATACAAACTGCTGCCTCTCTTCCGCCGATGTTTCTCCACCACCACCCCCCAACTTCCTCCACCTTCCCCCTACCTTCTTGATGTCACCACTCCCATTTCCGTTTCTGAGGGCTTTATCTGACATGCATTCTGTGGGTCCTGAGCATTTATTTATCTGTACCTATGTGCATGTTCCAGCCTAGCCCATATTGAAAGGCAGAGGAATATTATCTTTTCTCGTGGTTATACTTCACCTTCCCTGGTCAACTCATCCCTTCCTTGTGACCTTTCTGTGAAGGGATATTCTATTGTCTGCAAATCGGTTTTGTGTTTCTAACCTCCCCTCATTCTCAACAATATGGTTGCTTGGTTATTTGGTTGTTTGGCTGGTTGGTTGGTTGGTTGGTTGGTTGGTTGGTTGGTTGGTTTTGATTATTATGGTACCTGTTACCTGATCCTGTCAACATCTCATGATCCCACAGGCTGGTGTGCTTCTACCGTGTGGGCTTTTTGCTTCTCTACTAGGTGGCTGATTCTTTATCTTTAAGACTTTTAAGACCCCAGATGCTATGTATTTAATAGCCTGGCACCTTCAGTTTTCTTCACCAATTTGTTTATGCACCCATTTTGTCTTCAGTGATCATCCTGTGAGGGTGAGCATCACAGAATACCAAGTTGTTAGGACAAAAATTTCATGCATTGATGGAGGGTTTGAGTAGAGTTCCAAAGTCTGTCCACTTCCTCTATGTATAGCCACATAAATAAATGCACATATGTCAATATCTCTATTTTTATGAATTAATATATTTACATAAGTGCACACCTATGTTCATACCGCTATTCACACTTTTGCTTTCTAGAGCTTTCCTCTGTTTCCTTTTACTTATCCCACCATCACACTTGCCCTTATTCTGTCTCTTAGTAATGTCTCTCAGCTAGATTGCTTCCAGGGAATGAGTGAGTCTACTTTGAACCCCCCACAGTGGGGTGAACCAAGAAGAGAACATAACAGATCAGCAACGTGAATAAAACAAAGCTACAAAGCCCCTGAGGAGCCCCCAAAATAGACAGCTAGAAGGGGCAGTTCCACAACCTTCCAGGACCAGTGGGGAAATAGTCATATAGATCAACAGATAGACCTGAAATTAAGTATGCTTTTTTTGAGGAAGTTGTTGTTGCTGTGGGGTTGTTTGGGATTTTTTTAACTACTCCTACTATTTTATATCTTTTATTTTTTCTGTGTTTATTCAATATATTTTTCTTTTTGTATTGTCTATGCTATTGTTGGTTTGTCTACCTATATAAGATAGGCATGGGAAGCAAGTCAGAGGAGAAAGCAATGGGATAGAAGGTTCCAGGGGACATACAGGGAGGATGAAGTGGGGGAAGGGAGTTGTGAGCAAGCAGCACCATAGATAAGGGAACAACTAGGGAGTTAAAATCAACCAGCAGGAGGGCATAGAGGCACTGGGGGTGTTAGAACAACAGTAATCTAGCTGAGTGAAACGTCCTCTTTAATGGTGAATGCAACACAATTCCGCCTAATGGAATCACTCTTGGCAGAGTAAACCATAACTATCTGATTGAAAATGATCAATACCAGTCCATTTCAGCTTTCTAATGCCTATCATACTAATTCTTATGCATTTCATTTAATTTTTAATGACCTCCAATCTTCATATGCATACATTTCCAGTTCCCATTATTAATTGGTGCTTTTGCAGCAGTTTCTTCTTATTTTGAATAAAGCTCCATCCACAAATGAAGGTCTTGAAGGCTTAATCCCTCAGGCTTTGCTGTGTATGCATCATTTGTCATCTCGACTTGAGATGGCAGCTCTTCTTCAGTCGCATTTTGAGTTTGCTCCAACATGAGGGATTCTCTCTTCTGACACTGTCTCTGACAATGTTCTGTTTCTATTCATTAGGTTTTCAGTAACTGGCAATATTTCAATTCTACCCATAGGGTTTTCAGTGGCTAATTCCTCTGAAATGACCAGCCTATCCCTTCTTTATTGTGTGTTGTTAGTCTGGAAGTGCTAATGAAATCTGTACACTTTGGGTGATCCTATTTTAAATACCAGGGACATATCTTCCAGCATCACAGCAGCACACAAGCCACCAGAGAATGACAAAGTGACAGACAAGGGATGGAATTCTATTGATAGTAACATTACAGTAATTTAGCCAATGGTATAGACTTTAAAATACTGTTGCAAAAAGGCAGATTTATGTTTACAGGGAAGCTTTTAAGACTAAAATATATGGATTGTTAATTTGTAAAGATTAAAAACTCAAATGACTGGACACCATTCAGGCAAACAGTGGGGATTAGGTTTGGGAAATTTTTACAACACTCATTTGCTACTGCAGAACCATGCTTGTTAAACAAAGACAGCTCATAGTAAAAAGCAAAGAGAGTATGATAATAGCAAATATAAGTTAATTTTCGTTTCCAAATTATGGGCAGCCTAGAAGCGAGACACTTGAATGAAAGCCCAATGCCTTCCAACTCCATAATCTCAGAAAAGTAGTTCTCTGCTTCTTCTCACAAAAGACATTTCAGCATTAAATCCAAAGGAGAGTTTTGTTTCTTCTAGTTTGCTACAGGAGTGTTTTAAGTATAATATGGTTCACTTAGTGTGGCTTCTCAATAGAAACTTTCTGGTATAACCTATAAGGATATTCTTCACCTCAAAAACACAAAGTTTAATGTCATGGTTGTTCATAGTATGTGGTCTGGGTCACCAAGAACTGGATACTGAATCAAAACTGCCTCATCTGAACAAATGTGCTTGATGTTTGGGTTGTGATAAGAGTGGTATGAGCCCCCAATGAAATGATTTTTTAAGTGCCTCATTTGGAATACAATACAGGAGTCTTCTCCCTTTGAAGGCCTATATAAGCAATGATAAACAGTTTTCCCACTAGTGGCTGGTTTACCAACAGAAGTGAATTCACCTCCTCTGAGACAAAAATCACACCCCCACAACCT
Organism: Nesogale talazaci; assembly: GCA_004026705.1. Taxonomy (NCBI): domain Eukaryota; kingdom Metazoa; phylum Chordata; class Mammalia; order Afrosoricida; family Tenrecidae; genus Nesogale; species Nesogale talazaci. The sequence continues at coordinate 38,445 of PVJH01004663.1, forward strand.
CTGGACTTAAATTTCCCTCTAGATTCACTAAATACTCTTATAGGATTGTCTGTTGAATTGGGGTGACTGTGGTACAGTGTTATGTGACAGTACTGATTGATCTTCTCTCTCCAACTCCCCCACCCCCACATATGAAATTGACCTCAGCTGCAGTAAGGCCTCCTCTGATGAAATGGTTTTTTAAGATGTACCAATTAGGGGACGATATTTGGATCTTGAACATTGGGTAGACATGCCACCTCATGGCTTGGAAGACTAGATTAGTGTTTGACATAATGGATGTATGTTTGGGTTATGATGAGTTGTTTGAGCACCCAATAAAATTATTTAAAAGAAGAAGAAGAAGATTACATGACCTGAGAACAGATGGCTGTCTTATTTTGGTGCTTACTGTAAGGAGAGTAGTGATCTCATACAATGTTTGTCCTGGTTATGATTGACTAACTTGTATGATAAACTAATATCATCATGGTTTCCAGGTCCATCAGTGTTGTGAGGTACTGCGTGGTTTCATAACTGTCATTTAGGGATGGATTTTATGATATGCTTAAGTTAACCTAGGTGTTGTAAATCTTAACCTTTATGATGCTAATAAACCAGAATACATGGCAGCTGGGTTAGGAGGTAGGATGCAATCTACAGGATTAGGTTGTGTTTTGAGTCAATCTGTGCTGAGATATAAAAGAAATGAAACAAGCAAGCAAAGATCAGAGGGAGTTACTACCACTAAGGAAAAAGAACCAGGAGCAGATCTCATCCTGTGGATCCCTGGTTATGCCCTAGACCCAGGAGACACTGAAAAAGAAAGCCTTCCCTTTGAGCCAGCGCTCTGAATGAGGATTTCTAGCTGCCTACTCCATGAGAAAACTCATTTATCTTTGTTAAAACCATCAACTTGAGGTATTTCTGCTATAACAGCACTTGTTAACTAAGATATCCTCTCCCTAATTTTTCTCTGTTAGAATGAAATTCATATGGAAAAGAAGATATATCAACACAATATAAATATATGTAAATTGATACAGAATTCACATGCCATAAGCTGTAATTGATCCTTTGGAAGTATACAAAAACATAGCACAACTTCATAATTACCATTAGTTTGTTTTTTAACCTGCCTAATAGCTCTTTTCTCTACTTGAAGGTAAATACTTTTAAACCAGTATTAGCTGAGCCCTGGTGGTGCAGTGTTTGTGTGTGGGCTGCAGCCCCACAGGGTTGATGGTTCAAATCCAGTAGCAGCTCTCCAGGAGCAAGGCTGGGCTTCCTACTCCCCCCAGGGCAGTGATGAGGAAAAGAAAAAGAAACAGGATTATATCTCTATTATCTAGTACTGCTTACCACACCAGAGATAGTAATAGTTGCTTAATGAGCATTTTATGCATAATACATTTAAAATAACATCTATAGTGATGTCTTATATATCTCTGTTCTTTCACATCCAATTTTCATCTCCATTATATGACATGAGTCTTGCAATAGCACTATGAGACAGACTGGGCAAACATCTTAATTTTATAACTGTAGCTCTAAGGGGAATAGCCAGTCCCCTGGTATTCACACCTGTGTTTAATCTCCTCCTACCCTGAATAAGACTGACAAGCATAACCAATAGAACAGTGCAAAGCTGACATGCATGACTTTCAAGGAGAGAATATAAAATATACTGAGACTTTTGCCTCACGTTCTTGGATCGCTCATATCATGGGCAGCCAGCTGCCCTGTAACAAGGACCCTGAGTAGCCCTGTGAAAGAGGTCCACGTGGCAAGGAATTGAGGCTGCCTGTCAACAGTCCATTAATTTATAATCTATTTGCACGAGGGAGCCAGCTTGGAAGCAAGTTCTCCAGCCCTAATCAAGCTTTCAGATAACTGAAACCTTACCAAGTATTTTGATGGCAACTCCCAGAGAGACCTCAAGTCATAATCATTTAGAGAAACAGCTCCCATATTTATGACTTAAAATCAGACAACAAATGCTGACATTCCTAAGCCACTAAGGCTTGGGTTAGCTCAGATTTTGTTTTGTTTTTAATCATTTTATTGGGAACTCTTACAGCTCTTATCACAAGCCAAACATATATTCATTGTGTCAGATACATTTGTACATATGTTGCCATCACCACTTTGCAAAATATTTTCCTTCTACTTGAACCCTTGATATCACCTCCTCACTTCTCCCTCCCCACCCTCTCTCCTCATGAAATCTTCATAATTATAATTTTAGTTTCATCAACTGTATCCCTTCATCAACTTTTCTGTTGTTGGTCCCCCTGGGAACGGGCTATATGTAGTTCCTTGTGATTGATTCTCCCTTTCTTCCTCCACCTTCCCTTTACCCTCCTGGTACTGGTACTCTCATTATTGGTCCTGAGGGGTTTATCTGTCCTGGATTCCCTGTGCTGCCAGCTCTTATCTGTACTAATATACATGTTCTGGTCTAGCCATATTCATAAAGTAGAATTGAGGCCATGATAACGTGTGTATGGGGACTGGGGAGTGGGGGGTGGGGAGAGGGGAGGAAGTTTTAAAGAACTAGAGGAAAGTTGTATGTGTCACTGATGCTATATTGCATACTGACTGGCTTGTCACCTCCCTGAGACCATTCTGTAAAGGAATAACCAAATGTCTATAGATGGGTATTGGGTCTCCACTCTGCACTCCCCGTCATTCAATCACATTGATATGATTTCTTGTTCTGGGTCTTTGATGCCTGATACCTGATCCCATGGACACCACACAGGCTAGTGTACTTCTTCCATGTGGGCTTTGTTGCTTCTCAGCTAGACGGTCCCTTGTTTATCATCAAGCCTTTAAGACCCCAGATGCTATATCTTTTGATAGCCAGGAACCATCTGCTTTCTTCACCACATTTACTTAAGCACTATTTTGCCTTCAGTGATTGTGCCAGGGAAGATGGGCATTATAGAATGCCAGGTTATGTCCATCTGCTACCTTAATACTTAGCATATAAATACAGACACATATATCTATTTCCCTATTGTTATATATAAATATATTTGTATATATACATGACTGTATAAATACCCTTTGCCTCCTAGTTCTTTCCTCTATTTCCTTTTACTTTCCTCTTATCCCACTAGCATGTTTGGCCTTCATTCGGCTTTCAGTAATTCCTCTCAGTAACATTGCCCTTCATTAAGCTCCACAAGGCCGATTATTGTAGTCCACTTGTTGTTCCCTTGTCCCTGGGTTTGTTAACACCCACTTCCTTTCCCACACCAGCCCCTCTTCTCTGTGCCCCCAGAATCATTGGTCTGATTATTTTTGTCGTCTGGATTGTTTATCCTGCTTATCTTAACGAGATAGACATACAGAGACAATAATAAGCACAAAAATAAGGCAAAACAATACAAAACAAAAAATCCAAAGATTGGATTTTTGGTTCTACATATAACCTCTTCCCTGGGTTCTACATATAACCTCCTCCCTGGGTAAAGCAAGACATCACAAGTGTAATATATGACAAAATAACAATCAAGTGTTCATGAGAGATATGAGAGCAAAGGGAGGGAGGGAAAAGTGAGCCAATACCAAGGGCTTAAGTAAACAGCAAATGTTTTGAGAATGATGATGGCAACAAATGTACCTATGTGTTTTGCATACAATGGATGGATGGATGGATTGTGATGAGTTGTATGAGCCCCCAATAAAACGATTTTAAAAAATCCAAAGACAAGACAAGCCTATAAGTAGGTTCAGGTCTGTTTGTTGACCTTTAGGAGTGTTTTCTAGTAGAGTCTGAAGGGGTGCAATACCCTGGCCTCAAAGTCTATTTTTCATATTCTCTGCGGACTTCATTGCTTTGCTCCTCTGGTTGCTCTGTTGCACAACCTTCGTGTTTTGTTCTGGTGTGGTGGAATCAGATTGGGCATAATTCCCACACAATGTCTCCAGTGTTGTCACCTGAAGCCCTATGGGCCAGGGGGCCTCCTGATGGGACTGGGCTTATGGTTCTCTCCCTGCATTGGCTGCTCTGAGTAGGAGTATTGTTCTTGGGGCTTGGTGGGCCAGAATGTGTTCCACTTTCTTTCACTCATCACTTGTTCCTGTGTGTTCTGCTCAGCTGCACTCCTCTCCCTGAGCTACAGCTTCAGTGCTGTCCTCTGAAATACATTCTTCTGGGTATGGGAGGACATATGCCCTTGTGAGCCTCAATGAGGAATATCAATTTTTAATCTTCTTTCCCTTCCTTCCTCATGTTTGCCAGCTATCCAGGGGTATGTGTTCGGTAAATGTAAACCAGAATACAATGTGGAATGTCTTCCCAATGGCATCCCATAGTTTTATGTAGATATATCATTATCATATTCACATCATCTTGAATGGAAGGAAACTGCACAAGAAAACTGGCCATTCATTTATTTCTGCCAAAATTAGTTGGCAAAAAGGAGGCCCACTCTATCACAAAGCATGAGACAATTTTTTTATTCAGGAATTTTTAAAAAAAACAGCTGCCAAATCTTTGTCAAGACCACATTAGACAATAAGCCAAGCCTAGATGCATCAAGGAACACACCAAAATAGCAAAGTCTTAAACCTATTTAAAGACACTTTCAGAAAGAGCGCAGAGGGTATTCTAGAAGTTGGAAAGACACACTTGTAAATTGCACTCTGTGCTTTAAGGACAACATAGTCTCACTTAAACGGATTCAACTGCTACTTGAAGATTTACATAATGTAAGTCTAAACAAAGTCATATTTATTTATTTATTTATTTATTCATTCATTCATTCATTCATTCATGTCCTTAACAACATCAAATCTAGTGTTTCTTGACAAAAGGCAAGATAATCTATCGCTCCACACATCTGAATAGACTGCCAGTCACATCATGCTATGGGTCACTACTTGACTCTCCACTCCAACACCAACATTCCACACAACCTTAAAAGCAGAACTCCTTTAGGTTTACTCCATCTTGATTGAGCCTTTCTATTTCCATAAAGAGTTACAGTCTCAGAACTCACAGGGCAGTGCTACACTGTCCTGTAGGATTGCTGTGAATTAAAAATGGACTCCATGGCAATAATTTTGTTTTTGTTTTTGTTTTCTGTAAAAGAGAGGCTGGACAAACTGTCTGGGCTTATGGAGAATTGACCTAGAGTGATTTCCCAATGGTAATGGTTGAAAGGTAAGAAGACATTTACCTCCCCCTTCCCGCCCTTTGATATAGTCGCTGATGGGAGATCAACCGGACTAGAGACATGAAATTATGTTTGTTCTGTCCTTGTAGCGGGAACTCTCTCCATTCAGTTTCTGTACGTGTTGAAGAGGTGTCTCAGGTACCTCAGGTTGGCATTCATAGTTTCACCTAATCAATGCTAGCCAACACTTGTGCCCATGCATTCCAGATACCTCTTGACTACAGGTCACATAATGGAAGTGAATATGAAACAGAATCCAACACTATCACAGATAAAACGTGTTCTCAGACATATTATTTAATTGCTCTCAACTTCAATTGTCTCCTCTACAGTTAATTTGCCCAACTCATAGGATCTTGAGAGGATAAAGTATTATACATGTGAGGGATTTTTAAAATAATTTTGGGGGGCTCTTACAGCTATTATGCCATTCGATACATCATCTGCATCAAGCACATTTGCACACATGTTGCCACATTCATTTCCAAGCATTTTTCACTAGAGCCCTTGGTATAAGCTCCTCTTTCCCTTCCCCCCTTTTTTTAATGAATCATTTTACTGGTACTCATACACACACCCCCCCTCACGATCCATACATACATCAATTGTATGCAGGCCTCATTTGCACACTTTTTGCCATCCTCACTCTCAAAACATCCTCCCTCCACTTAGGCCCCCAGTTCCAGCTCCCCATAGTTCACTTCCCCCTCCCCCCCATGAACCTTTAATACTTTACAAGTTGTTATTGCTTTTTCATATCGTACACTGTCCAGTATGTCCCTTCACTCACTTCCCTGTTGGTGATGCCCAAGAAAGGAGGTTATATATAGATCCCTGAAATTGGTGAGGGATTTTTTTTTAATGAGCAATAGAGGTAGGAGATTTATTGTTGCAACTGAGTGTCTTCACAGAGTTCTGAGCAGGATATATTGGTGAATCAATGGCAGAATCAGAATAATAAATACTAATGCCCTGGCATGCCCCAACTATAACCTTTTAGGACATCCTGTTTAAATATGGGAAAGAGACTCCATGTTTCAGTCAATAAAAAAAGTCCATCTATGCATTTGTATGCAACATCACTAGAAGATGCCCTAACTTCAATGACAAGTCACATTGATCATCTACACCTCTGATATGATGTAATGAGAAAGGCATTTCTCCTCTGAGGTTTTTGTCCCAAAGATCTAGACCTATGAACTAACCAGAAGAAAACTTTGTGTTTATGTGTGTGTGAATTAAGTGGAGGGTTTTCTACAAAATATATGGCTAGTTCTTCTCAAAAATGTCAATCTCATTAAAAACCACAGAAAGTTTGAGAAACTGTCACCGACCAGAGAAGCCTAAGGTGGCAAGAAAATGAATTATCATGTATCTATTAGATGGGCCCCGGGAAAGAACAGGGACATTTTCTTAACACTCGTGGAGCAGCATCAAGTTCAGTGCTTAGTTAACAATGACACCGATCAGTAAGCCCTTGCTTGCTCATCAAATGGTTGGCAGTTAGAAGCCCCCAGGAGCTTCCAGAGAAAAGCCTAGCAAGCTGCTTCCATAAAGACTGCAACCCAGCCAATCCAATGGAGCAGTTCTACTCTGTTCCACGGCTTCATTACAGAGCAAAAGCAGCACAATATCCCCGAACATCAGCAACCACAGAACCCCAAGTCAGTTCTTCAAGTGTTCATGGAAGAGAGTCACAGTGGAGGCAAGATATAGGGCAATTCTCAGTAACAGTCATTGACACGGTTCTATACATCCAAACTATACTAAAATTGAAAGTCTATCTGAACTTAGCAGCCAAAAAAAATAATAATAGTAAGTCAGGTTTGGTAGGGGGTTTTCGTGGTTGTTCAAAAATCACATCACCCATTAAGTGCAGAGCCCTCAAGGATAAGCTCGTCAGCTCAGGTATATCATGAAAATGCAAGCTTCTCCATTCATAAACTCGGGTTATAAAAAAAGGACAAGTTTAAGGCCACAATTAAGCCATCTCTTTGGTAGGCCGTTCTAGCAACAATGAAAGACAACTTCAATTACAATCAAAACAGTTCCTTTCGTTGACTCTAACCGGCTGTCCTGTAATCTCTTCTGGGAGGGTGAAAGGGTTAAGTCTGTGAAGCTCTTCATTTTTCAGCCACTGGCTGTGGTATCCTGAGGAATTACTGCGGCTTACTCGAGACCACACCTTAGATAAACCTGTAATGCTGGAGTTTTCTGCAAACATTTTCTTTCCTGCAAGCTGTGGCTTGTCTCTTTCATATATTTGCCCTATGTTTTCAACTTGATTTTCCAGTGGCTAGTTTATACTCGGCTGAGCCAACAAACCAGGGTCTGTTGATTTAGCTTCATATCTTCTTGGTGCTTGCGTGACATAACCATGCCAGCTATGTGGTAATGAACACAGCCAGGCAGGATGCATTATTTTCCTACTATAGGAATAAAGCTAAAACAATAAAATTAAGGGAGAAACTGGTTCATGCAAAGGTTATGATTTGATCTCCTTGTTTTATTTATGGCTACTCTATATGGAGGACTGGAGGGCTTGGAAACTTTGTAGACATTTTTCTTTTTCTTTTCATTTGATTTGTCCACAAACTCTTTGAATGCCGTGTGTGTGTGTGTGTGTGTGTGCGTGTGCGTGTGCGTGTGCGTGTGTGTGTGTGTGTGTGTGTGTAAAACAGAATCGGTTTTGCCGGAGACTACCACTTTATTTTCACTTTCCTTCTTCAATGAGGTTTTATTCTGTTGTCTTTTTACATGCTAGGAAATTCTCATTTGGAAACAAAGCCCAATACAAGAGCATTGTCTAGGGGCACTGTGCACTTGGTATGACAAAGAGGAGCATGCCCTTGAGGAAGCCAAGTCTCCAGCAGGTCACTCTAGGGAAAGGGGAACGGCAGTCAGAAAATGATGCTCAGATCACGTCAGTGTACAAAGAGCAATTTGTGTTCTATATTTTAATGATTGCCTACTCTGCTACCTCTTGCAGCTGCAAGGCCCTCTGAACTTCAAACACAAAAATAAAATGAACATAAGCGTTTAGATAGTGGTAAAGAAATATGATATCCCTTTCTCTTCATTTCCCTGTACCCGCCCCCCCCCCCACCACCACGACCACCACCACGACCACCACACTATCAGACCTAGGAGAGAAAGGTAACAGATAATAACAGATGGAGGAAGAATAAGGTAATTCATAAAACAGACTGATGAATTTCAGTCCCGTGGGGCTAGTGCTACTAGAAGTATGAAGCTCTTGTTTTTGCACAGAAGATGAAAAATGAGGCCCCAAATGCAGGCATTTGAAATGACACTCTCAAAATCTTTATGAACCTAATAGTCATTGTGGGATTAGATTGCCACTGGGCCAAGGTGTTCTTCATTTGAATGCCCTCTGGCCACTCTTTTTAAAACCGTCAATGTCAACTACACCCAACAAGCACTCTCACGTGCATCAGTGGAATTAACTTAACCAAACAGTTAGATCACTATCGAACTAAGAAGGCAGTATTTTGGAGAAAGAAAATTTGATCACGCTGTGATGAAAGGAGCATGAGTTAGAAGAGGTTGTCTGCTCACATAAAGATGTATAGACTTGGACCCAGTGCAGGGTCTCTGAGTTGGAGTCAACTCAATGGCTGGGGACTAAGTTTAATTTGGACTTGGGGTACAAGGGAGAGGCCAGGGGCTGGAGAGAGTAGATAGGGAGTATGAAGATTCCAAAACCAGTAGATGTTTAGGGTAGTCAGCAAAAGACACAGTGCAGTCCTATCACCAAAGTTGGTGTTAACCAGGGCAGTGACTCATGCTGTCATTTTCCCCCATGGACTTTCTTCTATACCACATCAGACAGAATACATAGTGATGTTCATTTTCAACTAATAGGTAATTTTGTCTTAAATGGCTTAGATGCATTATTCCTTAGGTTATATAAATACTAACAACAAAATCGTTTTGTAAAACTTCTCTACATTGGAACATCTATGGGGAGTGCAATGGGGAGTGAATTACTGAGAGCTGGATGAAGGTCAAACTTGATAGGGGGAAAGGAGAAAAGTCAAAAGAAATAAAGGAAAGAAGTGGGAGGCAAAACACATTTATAGAGGTATAAATATAGGCATGTATATATGTACATATATTAAAATACAATGATAGGGATATAGCTCCATGTACCTATATTGAAATGTTACATATCAAGGCGGCAGATGGACATTGGGTTTCTAATCAAGTCTTACCTCAATGCAAGAACAATTTGTTCTAACAACCTGGCATTCTGGGATGTGTCACCTTCCACAACACAACTGAAGACTAGATGGGTGCCTAAGCAAATGTGGGGGAAGAAAGTTAATGGTTCCCAGTTATCAAAAGACATAACATCTAGAGTCTTAAAGCCTTGAAGTTACACAAACGACCCTCTAGTAGGCAAGCAACAAAGTGCACGTGGAAGAAGAAACCAGCCTTTGTGATCAAAAGGCCAGGTGTTAAGCATCAGAAGATCGACAGCAATCATATCAAGTGAATTAGGGGTTCAGAGTGGAGACTAAAAGTTCATCTTTATAAAATTGGACATCCCCTCACAGAAGGGTCACAAGGAAGAAATGAGCCAACCAGGATGCAGGATAGAACTGAAAAAGCATACAACTTCCCTGTAGTTCTTTAATGCTTCCTCCCTTCCCACGTCCCCCCAACTCCCCTCCCCCTCCCCCCCCCCACACACACACTATCATGACTCTAGTTCTGCCTTACAAATCCTCCTAGTCCAGGACATGTACACTGGTACAGATAAGAACTCTCATCACACAGAATCTGGAACAGATAAACCCATCAGAAACAATAATGGGAGCAGCCATGCCATGGGGGTAGAGGAAAGGTGGGGAGAGAAGGGGGATAAAGGGGAATCGATCACAATGATCCATGTATAACATGAAGAAACATCCATGTATAACATGTTCATCCCCAGGGGGATGAACAACAGAAAAATGGATGAAGGGAGACAGCAGATGGTGTACGATATAAAACTAATAATTTACAAATTGTCAAGGGTTCATGCGGGTGGAAATGTGGGGGAGGGAAGGGAGAAAAGATGAACTGATGCCAAGGGCTCAAGTAGAAAGTGTTTTGAAAAATGAGAATGGGAACATGTACATATGTGCTTGATACGATTGATGTATGAATTGTTATAAGAGTTGTAAGAGTCCCCCATAAAATGAGCTATTTTTTAAAAAGCCTCTACACTGAATTGCAGCATTATTAGTAACTGAACAGAGCTTTTTGTTTGTTTTTCTCCTCCCATTCAATGAATTGCTTCTTTGCCCTAAATTTTTTATGAATATACACTCAAAATATTAATTGCCACAATATTGTAGCTATGACACCAGGGATGGCAACACCAATGACTATAGAAACACCACAAATTCTTGGAGTGATCACGGAAGATCTCAGTGTTATAGCAAAGTGCAATGAAGAAAGCAGATGGTCCCCAGCGACCAAAAAGAGTTGTGCATGAGGTCTTAGAGGCTGGTCTTAAAACAAGCAGCCATCCTAGTTGGACATCAGCCACATGCACAAAAGGAGCACACCAGCCTGTATGACACCGGACTGTAAATAGTAAAATCCAAGATCAAAGAAGGGAATTGTCTTAGAGCTTAAGTTCTGAGCACCTGATTTGGAGAAGGTTATGAAAGACAGTGAAAACCCAAAATCTATTTACAGAGCCCTTACATGGATTCAGCCTCCATTGACCTCGCTCACATCATTGACAAGGGATGTGAGTAGTCCTACCTTCAGACAGAGTTCAATGAAGATTGGATGCCTGCAGGTAAAGTTAGGCTAAATTTGAACATGTTGTCATTTGTTGTCCCTTTTGACCCATTTTTAACTTTTTCTAGTTTCTATTGTCTCCTACTTTCTGCAGGATTAAGGTTTTTCTATATTTTATTTTCTTGCCACTCTTGGAGGTCTGAGTATGATTTTCTGTATAGGTAAATCTATATAGTGATAATAACTTAATTAATAGTTACTATTAATTAGTGGGGGAAGTTAGGGTGTAGTGATTAGCTAATAACAATTTGTATAATAATGTAGAAAATATTCTAAAATTGATGGTAGTAACGATGGCACGACTCTCTTGTAACATATTTGAATCATTGAATTGCATGGTACATAAGCGATAAGTCAATACATCAAAATAAGAATTCCTCACTGAAATTGTATCCTGGAAAAAAAATAAACAGAAAACAGTTGCAGCAACCAGGACACTAGTGTGAGCTTAGAGGACATACTTATAATGCATGCCTAGGAAGCGTATCATTTGAAGATGGGGTAGGGGAAAGATGGGGATTTCTATTCTCAGAAATAGTTATAGTCTCAGAAACTAACAGGGACAGTTCTACCCCACTATGAGTTGGCATAGACTCAGTGGCTTGTAAGCTTTGTTTTCTTTTCTTTCTTTCTTCTTCTTTGCTTCTTTTTGTAATTGGGTAATAATGAGTAAAGACTATTTAGAAAGTTCAAAAGATAAATTAACATACAGATATATTGATCCAGTCAAGCTGTGCTTACCTAAAATCTTACTACCTGAACCCGTAGTATCAGTTTCTCTTATTGTTCCTCTCCTTTTCCCACTCTCCCACCCTTGTGGATCCTTGACAGTTTATAAATTATTTTTATTTTCCTATTTTACACTGTCTACTGTCTCCCTTCACCCACGTTTTGGAAATGACGATGGAAAAATACGGACAGAGATGCTCACTACAATTGATGTAGGATTGTTATAAGAGCTGGGAAAGCCCCCAGTAAGAAGATTTATATTTTTTTAATAATCTTGCTGCTGTTACAATTAGCTACAGGATATTTTTACCCCAAAGAGTACATTTCTGCTGAAAAACTTTACCAAGAAATTATGACTAGTCATTTTGACGTCATACCCTTTGACAGGGTATGACGTAGTGTGCTCTGCACTCTCATAATGATGCCACTGAGCCAAAGAAAACTATATACAGTATTTACACTGGCTAGCAACCTTCAGTCTTCACGGCCATGCTTCTGTGAGCACTCAGTGGTAACAGCAGGTGGATCGTTTGTGTATATCAAAATCCCATATAGGAATTACAAAAAGGATGGCAGGAAAGAGGAAAGGGAATAAAGATTCAGACGAAGAGGGTAAAAACTATGTCTATCAGCTTGCCCTCAAGCTACCCTCTGACCAAACCAGGATGCGAAACTCTACGTTGAGACGTAGTGCAGAGCTAGTTGGGAAGGCTGCAATATTAGCTTGCATTAGGTCCTCCGCCATGCTCCACTCATTCTAGTTGGGACTTGTGAAATCCATATTCTCCATTTGAGCCCCTTTTCTCCCAATCTCATCTCTATTCAGACCGCATCAAAGAACATGGTTCTCTTATGCTTATATCCCAGAGGAAAATGCTCAGGGTAATTAACTTTCTCAGACCAAGTGAAGACCTAGGCACAATGACCTGGGGATTTCCGGCTTTGCTGTCCTCAGAAATCATGGTGATCAGAGAAGTCCGATGCATAGCTGCCTATTGAGTTAGCAGGAAACCTGCTTTGGGAGCTGTTACAGGGTTTGCCACGGTCTAGATAGGTGACACTGCTGCTTGGAGTTGTTGGTCACTGAATTGTGGCTTACTTTTGAAAAAGTTATCAGTCATTAGTTTGGGGGTGGGCTGGCATACCTTCTAACTGAGCAATGTCTCCTCTGCTGTGCACAGATCTGGATTTCATGTGTTCTCTTGAAAAACACCATTTTGGGGTTCTTCCCATCTGTGACATCTTGGGCGGCCACTGGAAGGCATGATTCTTACATAGTAAGTTGTTTAGGAATTGCCAGGACCATGATGTAAGCTCTAAACTGATGGCACTCTTCTGAGAAACTCGGTATGTTCCTGAGCCTGGAAAAAAAAGCTGCCAGCTAGGACTGGCATTGACTTTTTGTGGACCCAGATGATGACAAGACCCCAGACTCTCACCCAGTTAATCTCATACTTTTTTTATTGACATATAGTTGTTACTAGAGAAGCGCAAGCCAATAGCTTTTAGGAATGTCTTTCCATGATGATCTATGTTCCAGAGTACCTCACACAGTACCCACTAAAGCACATGAACAGTGGTCAACATGGCCTTCATCTTCCCCTTCTTTTTCTCAGATTTAAACAAAATCTAAAGTTTTGACTGTCTTACAACTACTGTTATGTATAGAGTGTTTCCTTGTGCCAGGTTGTGCACATTCTATTGTTTAAGGCTACATCAAATTTTATTCAATGTGTCTACAAAGTCAGAGTCAAGTTTATTAAACACTTTTAAGTTTGTTGAACTTGGGTAAACACTTTGCAAACAACAAGCCATACTTCTTCTTTAGATGTTGGTATTTATTCCAGCCTTTACTCTTGAGTATTATGCTGGGCGTTAGTGTGAACATCACATTCATTCTCCTGATGATCGTTTGTCTTTTGTAAACCTTGGCCTTGTCAATTCTCCCAATGTCTGCGTAGAAAGAAGATAAAGGAATCTAGCTCAAGAAGTCTAGGGGAGTGGGGGAGAAAGGTAGAACAGAACTCCAAATCATAGAAGAGCCCAGACTTCATGATAGGGATTAGTGAATCCTCTGAGATGGTGCCCTTTTATCATCTCTCAGGTCTGGCACCGAAACAACCCCTGTTAGAATCATCAGCCATTTACGAGAGAATAGGTAGTATATACCAAATGAGAGAGCTTTAGAAAAGGCAGGGGGAGGGAAACAGAAGACATAGAAAGGAAGTGGAATAAGCAGTGGTACCAGGGAGGATTGCAGTGGATGAGTTGTATCAGAATGTGCGTGAGTGATTGAATGCCAAACTATGATCTGCTCTGTAAACATTCTCCTAACACAAAATAAAAAAGTTAAAAAGTAAAAAGTGGGAATGATATCACAGATTCCAATGATACACAACAATGCTAGCTAATGCGATTTTTAAAATAATAATCGTATTAAGAAGAACTGTTCATCTTTGAAAGTTAAATAGGAGGTGAACTGAGAAGAAGTATCTTGTCATAAGCATCTCTCTCATGGAACAGCTTTTAAAACACAAGAAAAGCTCATTATTTTCTGAAAACTTCAAAATTACCTAAAAATCCTTGTAAACAACAGATCTTTCCCAGTTGGGAAGTGATTTATTCTTTGCCTTTTAATTTTATGCAAGACTGTAATGAACTTTTTCAAACTAAATTCTGGCTGATTGTGACTTCAGGTCTTGGGTGGTGGTAGGCACCTCAGTAACAGATGCTAACCAGAGTCCTCTGCCCTTGGAAATCATCTCTAGAAACCAGTTCTTTCTTGGCTTTCAGCCAATAAAGAGGGCCAACTGCGAAGTGTTCACAATAGTGATTGCTAACTCATTGCCAGTATTTCAACCTGACTATTGCATTGCGAGAGCACATGGAACTTGCTTTAAAACAAAAGTTGTATTTGTTGGGCTGACAGAGCAAGTAGACAGTGGGTTAGACCTTGGAAGAAGGGTCGATTTCTTAAAATACAGACACTGAAGAGCCCAGTTCTCCTTTAACACACATGGGGTCCTTATGATTTGTAATTGGCTCCATGAAAACTGATCGGTTACAATCCAAATTTAAAATTAAAAAAAAATAATTGACCTTTTTCATTTGCTCCCAATTAGTCCAAATAAATCGAATCTTACCATAAAATTGAAATGAAGCAACAGAACTCATCCTGGGACAGAAAAATTGACAATTCTCTCTGTTGAGAAGATGTGCGAGTTCTGGGGATTTCAACTCAAATCAAAGCCCAACTCCCTGCCACCATGTTGGTTCCAATTCATGGAACCCTCTGGGGGGAGAAGAAGGGGATCTCTAAGACTACAGCTCTTTACTGGAGTAGAAAGCTTTGTCTTTCAAACTGCTGGCCTTGTAGTAAGCATCCCAAAGATTACCTAAAATGGTATATGAGGACCAAAGAGTTTCATAAGAGGTAAAGTTCTGAAAGAAAGTCCCCCAAATAGGACAGCTTGGTTAGAGGACGTACTCTTGAGTAAAGATCCCTGGCCTGTACCTAAAGCCTCCTTTCCCACGCCTGAAATAGACTTGTGGGCATGCGCATGATGAAATGTGCAGAAGGTGCTTTAAAAAAAAAACACAACAATGCACAAGCCACCCAACGGCAATAAAGTCAACACGCCAGCCTGCCAAAATGCGCAGCCTAAAATGGACCTCGTTTGCACCACACATGCACACACACACATGAAGATACCATTCCTTTTCAAATATTTATTTGGGCTCAAATTCTAAAAAGACTGATCCTCTGTTAATTTAGACACTTCCCCATTCCTTTCTCTCTCTTTTTAAGGTTATATGAGGATTTCCTTGTCATTTGTCCTAAGGGACTGGTGGGCTTTTTTTCTTCACCAAAATAGTAGATGGAGACTGAAAACAGTGAATTCCTGGACATACTTTAAAAGTTTCAATTGTGAAACAAGCTCATCATGTAGTCATGACCTCAACTTACACTCTGAAAGTTTATGTTTTCTTAATAGTAATAAACTTGTAGCAATTCTCACTTGAAACATGATGTGGGGATTTTTAAAACTTAATATTGATATCTATAAACAAATTAGCTATTGATATGAATGATATGAGAATATAATCTATTCTACAGCTACATGATCAAAAAAAAAAAAAAAAAAACAACCACCAAGAAACTCTTGTCGCTAGTAAGGACGCTTCAACTCAGCACAACTTCATGCACCTCAGAGTAAAACAGCTCCAGTCAGGTTTTCTTGTAGGACTACAAAGGTAGCCGTTCAAACACACCAGTCCTGCCATGGAGAAAGATGCAGCTGTCTGGTCTGTTTGGGGTTTTTCTTATAGCCTTGGAAAAGCTATAGAGGGAGTGGGTGGGTGTTCCTTAAGAAAAACAGTTGGTTGGACTTCCTTCCAAGGCAATGCGATGAGGACTGCAGCCGCCTATATAGGTGGGTTCTGACAAGCTTTAGTTTAGCAGACAAGTGCAAACGATCTATTCCACCCAGGAATCTTTTGCAATAAGCTGCAGAAAATATTCAAGCATTAGCCTTCAGCAATATACAAATGAATTTCAGAAATCTTACAGAATGCAATCAGAGCTTTTAGTTAAGAATTTAAAATCATCCCTAGGTAGGGTCCTACTCAATCCTAATCCTGATGAAGAGCTTCATTGAAGAGATGGCTGCTCTAGCAAAGTGAGATGAAAAAAGCAGATGATACCCCATTATCATAAAGAACAGCATCTGAGTCTCAAACAAACAACAATGGAAAACATGGAAAAAACACACCAACCTATGTGATCCAAGGTTTATCAATAGCAATGTCCAAGACCAGAAGAGGAAACTGTATGAGAGTTCCAGTTTGCAGAAGGTTATGGATCACAGTGAAAACCCAAAATCCATTGGCAGCAACCCCAGGTGGATTAAGGCTCCCAAGAACTCTTCTGACTTGTGAATGTGAATAGCTTACTATCAGATGAGTACATTGAAAAGTGGATTAATGCTGATGTCGTTAACATTTTTAACTTTATCAGTTGTTCTCCCTTTGACTCATTTTTGTCTTAGTTTTGCTATTTTCCACTTTCTTTTAGATGGAATTTATTTCTCTATTTTATTTTATAATTGTTGCATATTTTCCTTTAAATGAAATCTAGGATATATAAATCTATAGAGACAGTAACTGGATTAATGTTTCCTAGGGGATGGGACCAGAGGTTGACAGAAATGGGGAGCTAGCTATGAGCACAAAAAATAAAGAAAATGTTCTAAAATTGATTTTGGTGATGACTGCACAATTCTTTAATATCTTTAAATCACTGAATTGTGTGGTCTGTGAATTATATGTCAATAAAAGTGTTAAAATTTGGCTGAGCCCTGGTGGCGTAGTGGTTGTGCACGGGACTACGGCCCACTGGGATGGAGGTTCAATTCCAGCAGTGGGGCTGGGCTTCCTACTCCCACCGCCGGAGAGCAGTGATGCCAAAAAAAAAAAAAAAAGTGCTAAAATTTAATTAGTTAAAGAGTCCCAAGGGGAGCAGGGGAGTGGATTTAGTATCTTTTAGATTGCAGGCACTCTCTCCTAGACATTAGTCATTTCATTATTATAGCAAATCTATAATGAACATACTGTTATTTCTAGTGTGTATATATAAGTCAAATTATTTGTCAAAGTTGATAGCCAAAAAAAGTATCAAGTGATGCAAGACTTAACTCAAACCTTCTGATTCAGAACTCAACAGTCTTTTCACTCCATTTCAGTACCTGTTAGGCATAAATGGGTTAAACATTGCACTACAACTGTAAAGTCAATGGTTCAAACCCACCAGCGGCCTGTGGGAGAGAGATGAGGCTGTTCCTACAAAGATTTATTGTCTCCGAAAACTTATACAGATAAAGTCATCATGAGTTGGAATCATGTTGGTGGCAGTGGGCAATTCTAGTTAGGAATGAATATTAAGTGGCATCTTGGCTGTGTTGGAATGAGAATTCATGTAAATTTGTACTTTCCAATATGCCACCCCAGATCCAGTCTTCAGTATTTAGATTAAATTACCATGGAAATGGTTTTGGTTTTTTGTTTTTCTGAATAAAAAGAGGCTGCCTTAGTTCCTTTAAAAAACAAAGTGGCAAGTAAATAAATAAGCAGTGAGATAAATACTCTGAAAGTGGAAGTAAAAAAAAAATCTATTATTTCAAGGATTTCTAAGTTATCTGCATCATTGGGATGCTAGAGGAGGCTCCCAGTGGTATATAACTCTTAAGGGAATATAATTTTTAACCCTCACAAAGAATCCAAATGTAAAAATCATATTCTGATCCCAATGATCCCAACCTAGTAATATTATTTTCAGGATCCTAATTCAGAAATCCGACCTTAACTCCCAGAATTCTGGTCCTAGCCCAAGAGTTCTAATCCAAGTGATTTGGAGATACTTGGTCTAATTTTTTTCTCCTTTAGTATATGCCCTTAAAATAAATATACCAGGGCAAAAAAATGTTGACTAAGGCCTGTTAGCTTAGCAGTGGCAGTTTGCTATAAACTTAAAGATGAATTCTAATGAACTGTGCAGAAATGTGAACTCGTTATCAGGTGGGTGACGATACGGTCAACTGCAAAGCACAGTCCACAGGGAGAGCTCAGGCTTCAAGTTTGACATTTATGCCTTTGTTTGCTATGTTTGCATTTTGAATTTCTTAAAGACTATATGAGAGGAAGTAAATTAATATCCTTAAATGTTCATGGGCTCAAAGCAACGGCCGTTGAGCTTGCCCTTAAGTGCTGGGTTTGGTTCCAGCCATACAAATAAACAGTGCGCTGTCTCATTCGGTCAACAACAACAACTTGTGTGTTGTCTCAGAGTGGGGGTGGGGCTACAAACAAATGCACAAACAGTAATTGGGAGTAATTGCTCTGAATCAAGGCAGATTTAGTTGGGCTTGTACGGAGCATGGCCCGGAAAGAAGTGCCATCAGGGAGCACTGGCAAAGCAACACGTGATGCCAGTTTTGGTGCCAATCGAAGCAAACATTTCACGAGGGAGTTTAAACGGCTTAACTTCAGGCTCAAGTGTAACTAATACATTCCTTGATGAGGTTAGTTCCTCCGCTGTCTTAATGGTCTTAACCCCTCCCACAGATTTCACAGTTTGTGTGTATCAGGTTTATTCATTTATCTAGCCAAGCAGTTATCATATTCCACTATTTCATGGCTAATCATGACATAAACAGTTAGCACTTTTCATCTCCAAAGCTCTTAACAGCAGTTAATTAATATAAACAAACCCCTCAGGAGAGAAATTAATCACACTGTAACAGTTCCCATTTTCCCAATTGCAACGCTGAGGTAAAAGGAGAAATAATTGGCCTAGCCACTGAGAAAACAGTATCAGAAAATGGTAGTGACCCAAGGAACCCTGAAATCTAAAATTTTAATAAAATGTTTGCTTTCCTAAATAAGCCTTTGAACATCAGGCACATGCATCCAACCAGTAGCTTCTACCAGGCGGCCTCACGGGTCTGTTCTGCTACCTGCAATGGAAATTTGACTCTCCATAGATGAACATTAACACTATCATCACCCCTAAACATCAGTCTTCAAACAGAATCTTACCTTCCTTTATGGATCCTATCTGATTGGTTCACAGAACTTCAAGGCTAACTCTGCAGGGTAACAAACATTTGGGCTCAGAAATTCATTGAAATTCAAGCAACAACTGGAGTGAAAATTTTGTCAACTCCCTCAAATACTTGGAATTGGCTCAGATTTAGACGGGCTTAGCTGAACTCCCTTGGTATGCTGAAATTGTTGTGAGTTTAGGATACATTGCACATGATAATTTTTCATATACTTAGTGTCATTTCCACTAAGCTAGTAATGGAGGGGATTACAATCAGAAAAAGTGTGTGTTCATGTTGTATGCCTTCACCAAACTTACTCAATCTGTACGGTGAGCAAATAATTTGAGAAGCTGGATAATATAAAGAAAACTGCATGCAGCATCAGCAGTGGAGAAAAAAAGGCCTATAAGAACCCGCAATATGCAGGCAACATGTTTGCTGAAAACATGGTGAACTTGAAGCACTCGCTGATGAAGATCGAGGACTACAGCCTGCAGTGTGAATTATACAACTCAAGGTAAGGAAGAACAAACTCCTCACAAATGGACCAAGAGATAGCGCCAGTGGTAGAATTCAAATAATTCATCAAGTGGTCCACTGCCCTCATGACCATTTTAAGTATTGAAAAAATAATATAATGAAAGGTTGTTCATTATTTCATACTTAAGTGCGAAAAATAAAAGAGGTACACAAAGCTAGATTACATTACAAAAGTGTTAAAGTGTTATGAAAAAGGTTAAATAATACATGACAAAGCAATAATACTGTTATTTAAAATAGTTCCCTATTGCATCCCCACTCTCAATATTCTTCATTTTTTTAAAAATCCTTTCATTAGGGGCGCATTCAACTCATCACAATCCATATATAAGTCCACTGTGAGTGGAGCACATTTGTACATCCTTTGCTCTTATCATTCTCATAACATTTGCATTTTATTTAAGCCCTTCACATCAGCACTTCATTCTTTACCCCTCCCTCCCCGCTCCTCTCTTTGTCATATCTTACACTGTCTGATGCCTCCCTTCACCTACTTTCCCATTGTCCTCTGGGACAAGGTTCCCCTGGGATGAGGTTATAATTGGTTTCCCCTTTCTGCCCCACCTTCATTCCACTCTTCCGGTATCACCACTCTTACTACTGATCCTGAAGGGATCATCTGTCCTGGATTTCCTATGTTCCCAGCTCCTATCTGTCCCAGTGGGCATCCTCTGGTCCAGCTGGATTTGTAAGGTAGAATTGGAATCACGATAGTGGGAAGAAGGAAGCATTGAAGAACTAGAGGAATGTTGTATCCTTCATCATTACTACACTGCACTTTAACAGGTTCATCTCATTTCTTCCCTGCAACCCCTCTGTAAGGGTAAGTCTGCTCACGGTGCAC
Organism: Nesogale talazaci; assembly: GCA_004026705.1. Taxonomy (NCBI): domain Eukaryota; kingdom Metazoa; phylum Chordata; class Mammalia; order Afrosoricida; family Tenrecidae; genus Nesogale; species Nesogale talazaci. The sequence goes on from PVJH01004663.1 coordinate 59,147, forward strand.
TTTGAGTCCCCAACCTGTGCTCACCTTCATTTACAATAATAAAATTTTTAGTTCTTAGATGCCTGATAACTTTGACACCTTGTTTGCTTCTTCCATGTGGGCTTTTTTGCTTCTGAGCTAGATGGCCACTTGTTTACCTTCAAGCCTTTAAGACCCCAGTCACTATATCTTTTGACAGCCAGGCACCATTCTTCATTTTTTCCTGAGCATCATAAACTATGTGACTTATCCCTAGCCATCTTTTCTCTGTAGGAGTAGGAACCCATTCATTTAGATGTTCCATTCCAATTAGACAATAAATGGTCATTGTACTTGATACATTAGAAACAGGCAACTTCTCTTCTCTGAGCATATTATGTTTTTGTTTGAAAAATTTAATTCCTGTCTTCTTTTTTGTTATGTTTTGTTTTGCTTTGTTATTTTGCATATTTTTATCTGTCTATGCATGTCTATCTGGACGAGATAGGTGGGATGAACAATGGGACCATTGGTTGAGGGGGAAAGGAGGGTATGGGAGAAAAGTATTGGGGTGCCCACAAACCCAGGAACAAGGGGAAAATAAGTTATCTAAAATCGATAAAGAAGAGGGCATTGGATGCTGGGGGGGGGGGGGGTCTCAATCAAGGGCAATGTAGGAGAGAGGAATCACTAATCCCGAATAAAGGCCTAACATGATGGTGGGACAGAAGGAAAGTAAAAGGAATTAAAGGAAAGAACTGGGAGGAAAATGACATTTATAGAGGCCTAATTACAGGCATATATATATATATATATGTAAATACATTATATATAATGACATGAGAATACATCGATTTACTTATAAATAAATCTACGGCAGCAGATGGATATTGGGCCTCCACTCAAGTACTCCTTCAATGCAAGAACAATTTGTTCTACTAACAGGGCACTCTGTGATGTTCACCTTCTCTGAATTGTTGAAGGCAAAATGTGTGCATACTTAAATGTAATGAAGAAAGCTGATGGTGCCCGGCTATCAAAAGATCTTACTTCTGGGGTCTTGAAGATAAGCAAGTGGCTGTCTAGCTGAGAAGCAACAAAGTCCAGAAGGAAGAAGCTCATCAGCCTGTGTGAACATGAGGTGTTGATGGGATCAGGTATCAGGCATCATAGACTCGGAACAAAAGAAACAAACAAATCATATCAATGGGAATGAGGGGGAGAGCAGAGTGAAGAACCAAAGCCCATCAATAGTCAATTGGACACCTCCTGTCAGAAGGGTCATAAGGAAGAGAAGTGCCAATCAGGGTGCACTATAGCACTGATGAAACACACACTCTTTTTCTAGTTCTTTAATGCTGCCTCACCCCTACCCCACTATCATGACTCCAATGCTAAATTACAAATCTGGCTAGAAAAGAACATGCATACTGGTACAGATAAGAGGGAATCCAGAACAGATACTCCTCTCACGATCAATAAGTGGAGCAGCAATACCAGCAGGGTAAAGAGTGGGGAGGGGGGTTAAGGAGGAACCAATCACAGTGATCACAATGGTCCTCGTCCCAGGAGGATGGACAGCAGAAAAGTGGGTGAAAGGACACAGGAGTTTGTGAAAGTCATGAAAAATATATGTCAATTATCAAGGAATCATGGGGGAGGGAAGATGGGAGAGGAAAGGGAAAAAATGAGGAGCTGATGCCAGGGATTCAAAGTAGAAAGAAAATGTTTTGGAAAAGATGGTGACAACAGATGTACACATGTGATTGACACAATTGGTATATGTATGGCTTATAACAGCTGTAAGAGCCCCCAATAAAATAAAATAAAATAGATGGTTAAGAAGAATGAGAAAAATATTGACGCAGTGGCTGCAGCAAAGGGCTCAAACATAGCAATTGTGAAGACCACACAAGAACGGGCAATGTTTCTTTCTGTTGTCTAGAGGGCCAGTGTGAGTCGGAACAGACTCAAAAGAACCAGACAATAAAAATAATATACGTTTACGAGGCTATATTTTGCATATATTGTAGAATAGCAAGTATTTAAAAAAAAAAAAGAATTCTATCTGGGAACAGGCACCGTAAGCCCATCCACCCTCTTAACCAACACAAATTCCTTCCACATCAGGTAGCCCGACCCCAGACACCTTTTACGACAGCAGGACTTCCGCTAGAATCTGATGACCTGCCTTCCCACACCCCCAGAACCTCTTTGTCTTTCAAAGGACACCAACCTTTACTTCCTGTCTCCTGCCTGTGCCCTCCCTTTTCTACCTCCAGCTAGTTCGCTGCCTTCACCACCCTCTCGCCCTATATTTTATGTCCTTCACCTTGCCACAGGAGAGATCATGAAGTCCCCAAATGGAGCAATGGTGTAGAAAGGGAGAGGAAAGACTGGGTTAGGGGCTGTTGTCACAGATGTTGGGTGGTAAGATGGAGCGAGAAGGCTGCGCTGCCTGCCAAATGAAAGTGGAAGTGTGGAGACAACCTATTCTATAAACTGTACGTCTAAAGGAAGAGAAGGCAGGAGATGCAGCGGTGATTGGTGGAAATTACTGCGTCCGGGGAGAGCTTTATTTTATTTGCTGGTTCGGAGTGAAGAAGGATTTGCGTCAAGGATGAAGTTAAAGATGAAAGAGTGGTTCCTGAAGAGCCAGTGTGAATCCTACACACACAATCTCATCAGCTAAGAACCTTGTGGTTTGAGACAAGTGGACGGAGGCTCCAGAAGTTCATGCGCCAGCCCCCCATCGCCGACCGAGCCAGGTCGGGTAAGCTGCTCCATGTCTGTGAGCCTCAAGGCTCTCCTCTGGGCAAGAAGAAGACGGAAAACGCTGTGGCAGAATTTTCTCCATCAAAAATTGGTGAAGAGGAAGTGGGTTTAAGGAAACAGGGCATGGGAAGGCACACGGAGCACCCTGAGATTGTACGAAGTGTGGACTTCTTATATCCTCTCTGATGACCGTGGACTGACTACAGCGAACTAGCAGTTTCCTAGCTGGATCCCACAGTTTCCTAGCTGCATCCCACAGTTTCCTAGCTGCAAACCCACTCGTTTTCTTTGCCCCTTCTTCACTTCATCGCTGTCCTCTTCTGCACTCATTCAGGTTAGCAGGCTGCCAGGGCAACTCAGCTTTCTAAGCCGGAGAGAAGAGCAGAGTAGCGCTATAGGTCCTTTTGAAGCCAGATTTAGCAATCAGCAAGCTAATAAAATGTCAAAGATTAGTATCAGTTTAAAGACAAAATTCAGACAAAACAATTAATTAAGAGCATTAAAACAAATGCATTCCTGGGGCTGGAATGCGATCCAGGAGACAAAGTAGGTTAAAAAGATTCAAGAAAAGAAAAAAGGAACTAGTCTAATTGAAAACTAGCAGCAAAAGACGCAATATAGTTAAGACAGTGTGTTATCAGAAAATTAGCAAAATGTAATTTTTATTGGGTTTTACAGATGTTATTTTTAACCACATTAAAAAAAATCCTACCTCATGGCTATTGGCACAAATTGTCATAATTACTATAATTTGAAGTCTGAGCAAGGGAATGGCTGTTGAGATAGCTATCTCCTCCTCAGACTAAGTCTGCATTAGTTGAGCAGCCGGGAGAAGGAGCTCATGTTTTTGTACTTGGTCTGGACTTCATTTGTGTCCTTTATCCAATCTCATTCTTACGAATATTAAAGAATAATTTTTTTCCACCTGAAACACTGGAGAAAATCAGGAGGTTAATATTAAGAGTGCTGAGGTCACCTTTAATTAACATACCAATCACCTCACTTCCAATCTGCAAGCAAAGTGTTGTATTTTGTTCTATTTTTATATTTCCCAGTGAACTCTATCATAGTTAATGCATATACTAAATTCTGGGTATAATATATTCAACCACCTATATCAGCATGGCTGATGATGCCAAGCCAAGAAAAAGAAGCTTTTAATGTCCCTAATCTCAAATTTAACATATGCTCATTACTATTTGAGCAGGGGAAGTTTCAGGACAAAAGCTGACAAATCCTGCTGAAAGGCATCTAACTTATAAATCAAAAAAAGATCAAGAAATGCCTTCAAGGGAGTTCTGTGGATAAGCTGCATCTGTGGGTTCACAGTGATAGCTAATCATGAAAACTATACTGACTATAGCATGCACAGTATGTTAGCTTCTAGATTTGGGACTTGATTAGCAATAGGCCAAGGAACGGGGAGTCAATATGAAGAGGAGCATCTCAATAAGAGAAGAGAGGTGAACAACCTAGAAAAAGAACTTTCAAACAAAGCGTGAAAAAAAAGGTGAGCATGCATTTTAGTGATGTCCCAAACTGAGTCCTCGGAGAGGCATTTTATGTCATGCAAAAGTTTCAAAAGAATGTCTTTCAAGTTATCAGTCAGGATATTGTATAAAGAACAAATAGGATTACAAATAGTCTGGGTCAGTGCTGTTTTGGGCCATGTAGAGATGTTAGTGGACCAGAAATGAGGTAATAAGCAAGAAAAACATGAACAGCAAAGTTATTCTTAAATTAATTTATAATACAATGTCACACGGTAATCTCTTGTTGTCTTCAGAATAGAAAAATAATATACTGAGTGGTTTAAAGTTTGTCATGGGAGTTGATACCAAGGGCTAAAGTAGAAACCTGAGCTTTTAAGGATCATGAGGGCAACAAAAGTACAAATGTGCTTGACACACTAGGTGGATGGATGCATTGTGATGAGTTGTATGAGCCTCCAATAAAATGATTTTTTTTTAAAAATTAGGGGTATAGCAAGGGTGCATCTTCACCCTATTTATTCAGTCTGTCTATTGAGCAAATAAATAGAGAAGCTGGACCATGTGAAGAATGTGACATCAGAGAGCTCATTAACAGCCTACTATGAATGCACATATGTAGATGATCCATATTTGCTTGCTAAAAATGTATAGGAACTTGGAGAACTTACTGAAGAAGGCCAAGGAATATAACCTTCAATATAGATTACACTAACATTAAAGTAATATCCTCACACTAGATCAATAAATAGTATCAAGGTAATGAAGAAAGTTTGGAAATTGTTAAGGATATCCTTTCTCTTAGAGCCACAATCAATACTCACTGGAGAATCAATCCAATCAAATGGTGCACTACATTTGTCAGGTCTTCAACAGAAAACCTCTTGGAAATCTTTTTCAAAGCAAAGATCCCCCTTTGATGATTAAGGTATCCTTGAACCAAGTCATGGCATATTCCTTTGTTTAGTATGTGTATAAAAGCTGGGCAATGGTGAAAGAAGCCTGAAGAAGAATTAGCCCATTGGAGTATGGTATTGGCAACGAATATTGAATGTCCCCAAGACTACCAGAAGAATGGACAAGTGTGTCTTAGAAGAAGTATCCTTAGAACACTCTATAGATGCAATCATGGTCAGACTTGATGTCACCTACTTTGGACATGTTACCAGAAGAGGACAGTTCTCTGAGAAGGACAACATGCTTGCTAAAGGAGAGGGTCATCAAATTCAAGGAAAATCCTCAACAAATTTAGGTGGAAATAACTGCAACCTTAAACCTAAACATTGTGAGAATGGTACATAAAGTTATTATGAGTTGGAAACAAGTTACCAGCCTCTAACAAAAACTATAGCATAATGCCTGGTAGTATATATGTTTTGCCTTTGCTTTTAAATTTCCTCTTTTATTTTTATTTTGTTAAATCTTTATTGGGGGCTGTAACAGATAGTATAACATTCCACTGTTCAGTCACATTAAGTAGTATTATAAAATTGCTACTACAGTAAGTTTCAGAACAGTTTCTGCATTCTTGAACTCCTTGATATCAGCACTTCCTTGTCCCCTCCATCCACTACCAGACCTCTAGGAACCCTTATACTTTTTTGTTTTTATCATTTAATTTTTTTCTATATATATTTTTTGTTTTTATTATACCACACATAACACAATTCTATCTATCCATTCACAAAAAATTCTGTTGTTTGATTCCTTTGAGTTGGGTTATACAGTCCTCAATGCTATCATCTCCCACCTCACCCCCTTTCTGCTTCCCTCATTCTTCCCATACACTCAGGGAACCATTACTCCTGTTACTATTTCTGAAGGGTTATCCGTCTTGACTTCCATGTACCAAAATATTTTAAATATACAGATTACCATACAAAAATATAGCATGCTTAATGAGGTAAAACAAATAAAATTCATATTAGTAAGGAGAGGAAATATCAGAGAACTACTGGATAGTTATGTGCTTCATCAGTTCCATTCCACACACTGGATTTATCATCTCTTCCATGTGGCCCTTCTGTGAGGGACTGTCTAATTATCTTACTGGTGGGCTTGGGGTCTCCACTATATCCACGCACCTTCACATCAATCTCGTTGCTGATTTGAAACTTCTAATATCTCTTCGCACTGATACCTCATGATCACACAGGCTGGTATGCTTCTTCCAAGTGGGCTTTGATGCTTTCCTACTAGATAAACACTTGTTGCTTGTTTGACTGCAAGCCCAGACACTATAACTTTTAATAGCCAGGCACCATCAGCTTTCTTTACCATATTTACTTATGAACCCATTTTGTTGTCAGTTATTTTTGTCAGAAAGATATCATATAATGCCACATTTATTACAACAACCCATTCTTGTACTGAGGTAAAGTTTAAATAGAGGCCTAAAGTCCATCTGTTGTCTTGTTGCATTATATATTATATCATATATATAATATGATATGATATATAATATAATATATTACTGTTACGCTAAACCCATCATTGTTGGATCCTCACTCACCTCTTTCACCCCTCCCATGACCCCAAGAACCATCAGATCAGTTCCTATCTCTGTATAAGATTGCCTAGACTTTCTATCTTGTAAAAACAAATCAAGCAGGGCAAATACCTGAGACTAGATTCTCCAAACAACCAAAAACAGTGATATTTATATATGTACATATAAAGAGACAAAGAGAGAAAGTTGACATACGGAAATGGTTCATGGGGCTGTCAAGTCCCAATTCCATGAATCAGACCTCAAGCTGGAGCTCTGGTGCTTTCCAGTTACAGACAGCATTTAAAGTCCTGTGACTGGCTATGCTCATCTGTAACGAGAGTGGACACAAACTGAACCAAGGCTGTGTTTGGGTAAAACAAAAGAATTCCTCACAAGATACTGAGAAAGCTCACTTGACTCCTCTGGAGGACCTTTTCAATGCCATTTCTGAGCAGTAGCCGATGGGGTCAAAGGTGAGCATGGTCCAGTCACAACTCTCTGGGCAAAAAGGAAAGAAGAAAGGCGAAGGGCAAGGGCAGAGGCATCCAATAGACCCTGTCAGTACAGGGTTGTTGGATGCCAATTTAGAGTGACTCCATGTCCTTCTGGAAGCAGATTTCCAGGCCTGCAGATGGATCCTAGTAAAGTGACCAGATCTTAAGTGGGGCACCATTGACCGGAGTGGGGGAAGGTTTCTTGATTAAAAATTGGGTCTATATGAAGCAACAAAAATTTTCGTGGAAGGAAAGATAGTACTGTAATATATTTGTTTTAATTTTAAAATGCTGCGGGACATTGCTAAATTGTTAAAAAGTGAGACATCTGGTCACTTTATCCTAAGTCCAACTTTTCAGTTCGAATTGAACCTTTAACCGTCATGTTACCAAATAAGCAAACAGCAACAGACAGCACTGCCATTGGTCCTGTCTCACTCAGTGACTACATAGCACAGGTTAGTGCTGCCCCAACGAGCAGCTGGTGGATTAGAACTGCTAACCTTGAGGTTAACAAACCAACACGTACCCCACTAAGCCAGTGGTCGACGAAATGCATCTAGAAAGTCATATGTGGCTCTTTCCATGTGAATGTGTGGCTCAGAAGTAACATTGAAGACATTTAAAGCTTATTATTTCAGATCACGGTGGTTTCATTTATTGGGAAAAGCATATTTAAGAGTCTTGAGTGATTTTAAAGTTGTTAGGAGGGACAGGATTGGCACTTTGGTCTCAAGAGTTGGCCAACCCCTGCACTAGGATACCAGGTTTCCCTGAAAAGGGGTGAGGAGAGTTCAGACAAAAGGAAGCATAAACTTTGAGCAGAACTGGCAGAGAGATTAGGAAAGGATTTTCAGAAAAGGTGATCTTGAGTTGAGCTTTGAATGATAATTTAGGGTGCTCCGGGTAAGAAAGGTATAAAGATTTGAATATCATTTACTTGGAAAAACACATTTTCTGGAAGCCTCCCTTTCTTCCAAGGGCATTAAGTAACTGAAGTATTATTCTACATAAATCAATTCAAATGAACTTAAATCAAGTGACTCTCTGGCAGCTCTTATTGTCATAGCAAAGTATAGAAGGTTGATTCAACTTTGGAAATTAATGAGGCATCTACAGCAGACAGGTCATCCACATATTAGAAATATAATTTGCATCCAATATAGAGTGAAGTGAAATGCTACGAGCTTAAAGAATCCCACGAAAACAAGTTGTCCTGCAGGTTTGCTATGAGTCAAGATTCTAGTTGGGAAATATTTAGGCCATCACAGCCCAAAACATGCTTCATGTTATCATTTTCCAACTTCTAATAGAACAAAACAGAGAATGCTATTTTTTTCAACTCTCAGGGGTGTTTTGTTTTTCATTCTCTATTATAATCTCTTTGGCCAGTTATCAATTTTTTAAAATTGACAGTTTCATTAGCACTTCCAAATAAAAAAGATTGACTGCCTGCCTCATTCTTTTCTCTTTTTGAAAATCTGGTCTACATGTGCTGAGAAATAAAATAAAATAACAAAGAAAATTTCCAAAGACACTTTAGTAGCAAATTGGAAAGTGTTCTTCAGTGCCTGGTGGACATGTCACAATATTATAATCCCTTTTTTCTCATGAAAATATTCCCAAAACAAAACCAGAAAGAGAGAGAAAAAGGAAGATTTCACTGCAGAAGCCTGAAATACGATAACTAATAAGAACAATTATCATCATTTTCCTTAGAATAGAGCAACTATGAGTGACACATGGAAATAGCTCCAATATATTCATTTAATTTTACTGATAATTAACGCGAGCCCGAAATTAGAATTGCCTTTATCAACCAGTTGTGAAGCTCTGCGACAGCCTAGAGATGGCTAGAGGAGCTGATACCTGAGTGAAGCCTCCACTCCGCCTGCTGATAATGGAGTGTGCAGGGTTTTAATTCCATAAATAAATAGAGTGTTTGTAAGCATCAGACTCCATCAGAATTTAGCTGAATTAATTAGTAAACACATACCGCATGTTTACCTCAAGCCTTTCATTCTCCACAGGCACAAAAATGCCTCCCCTTTTTAGCATCTGCCAGAAAAAAAAACTGTCCTGATTTGCAACTTGAAAGAGTTCCCCAGAGTGTATCTCCAATGCTTTCTGCAGAGAGTTTGGAATGATGTAAAGCAAGAGACTTGCTCAGCATACATCTTGGCATTTCTCTCAGATGCCCTCAGAAAAATAGGTAAGGTCTTTAAGCTAGCAAAAGGTACAAGCCAAGGCCTCCACTGAGTTATACACATTAGACTACACTTAAAATGGTGAAGGATATGATACAAGGGTTTTTTGGGGGGAAAGTTATTCCTTAGCTCTCTGAAAATTCTTTATCTTCCATTAAAATTAATATGAAATCAATTGAATGATGGGTTGCCATAAGATTTGTAAACGTTCCCACCCCCACCCCCCCAAGTAAAATGATATAAAAAATAATAGGAAAGAACAATTCTGAAATGGAGTAAACTGGCCTGAAATTGAACATCTTTGAGAGAGGCAGAAAAGGTGCTCATAATCAGCTTTCAAAATAGCAGCTCCTAAGCCCCTGCCTTATAGTGGGTGCTCAATAAATGCTCTCAGAATAGCACATGTCGTGGGTGTTTTTAAGTGAGCTTTTACCTTAGAGGAATAAAGAGCAATTAAACACTCTGAATAGACATCTCATTTTTCAGAGTCCCCAGGTGGTGCCATTGCTACACCTAGCTGTTAACCTAAAGGTTGGTGGTTTGGGTCCACCCAGAGGAATCTTGGAAACAGGGCCCAGAGTGCTCATTCCAAAACCATCTGCTGATAGACTCTGAGGAGCATAGAGCTCCTCTGAAGCCTATGGAAACTTCTGAGGCGGAACAAACTCATAGACACGCAGTTCATTAATTCTTTGAGGTAACAGACAATGTTTTATAATCCTGCCAATTTTGTCTTATTTTTTTGGGTAGGGAGCATCACTGCCCTCTGGTGGTCGTGGAAGCTACCCAGTCTTGCTCCTGAGAGCTGCTGCTGGATTTGAACCGCCAAGCCAGTGGGCCGCAGTCCCGCACTCAACCACTACGGCACCAGGGCTCAGCCCAATCGTGCCAATTTTAATCTCTACATATCCAAGTGCATCTTTCTCTGATACTACTTAAGGAAGGATATCATGATCTCAGTCCTGGGTGACTAAGCAGTTCTAACAGACATTTTGTCCCAATTCCTGCCCCTCTCCCAACAACTTTTCATCCTAATCGTTAAGTGACCTTTTGAAGCCCTCCCTATGTTTCCTCGTACTTTTCGAATAAAGCTACTCTATTGTCAGGTGACCACCGGTCTCATCAACTTCACTCATCACAACCACTTAACCTCTAGAACATTGTTCTCTGGCCATATTCAAACAGTGCGCTTTTTCTTCCTTTATGTAATGTTTTCACCCCAGGACGTTTGCATGTACTGTTCCATCTGCTGAAAAAGTTGCCTCTTCCCTCCGGGCATGCCCCTCTCCTATTTCACGTAAATGTCGACTTAAATTCAGAAGATGTTATCTGAGACACTATCTACTCCATGAATTTCCCCCATCTCCTCTCCACAACTCTTCGGCCTGGATGAGGAGGATGCCACCCTGGGCTTTCAATTAGCCAATGGCACATGATATTGGCTTGTGGATTATAACCCCTTGATAAATATCCTCCTTCCCTATTCCAAACATGAAGCTCAGGGAAAATTATAGGTAAGTTCAATAAATAAATGAGCAAATCAGGGAATTTTTCAAAACTTAAGTAATCTTCAATGAAGTTGATCTAGTAAGAAAGTCAATGTGAAGTACACCTAAAGTTTCAGTGCCTGAATCCTCTTTCTGGCTCTGCTATTAGTGCTGAGTAATTTCTCCGAACCCTGAGTCTTTCACCAACAAAATAAGCAGAAAGCCCACTCTTCTGATTACAAAAGAATGGGTAAATGAACATGACTTGGAAAATATAAACTTGTCGTTTCCCCCCACTTACCTGACCACACTCTTCAACAGTGTGTTTCATGGTTATGTGCACTGGTGATCAACATGGGGATAGTTATGTTTTTGGGGTTTGGCTTTGTTTATAAGAAGAAAGATGAGTCTTTGTGAAGCAAGGGTTGTATCCATTTTAAGCATTTTGATAGATCACTCAGAATCATTGTTTGATCACTCCCCTACTACCTCTGTTGCATGAGCCCTGGTGACAGAGAAGGGATGTCTTGGACAGTTTACCACAGAGTCTGCAGTTTGAAACCACCAGCCACTTTCTACTGCAGTGGTTCTCAACCTTACTAAGACTGTTACCCTTTCATATAGCTCCTTGTGTTGTGGTGACCCCCCCCCACAACCACAAAAATTATTTTTGTTGCTACTTCATCACTGTCATTTTGCTACTGTTATGAATCATCATGTAAATATCTGATAAGCAGGATGTATTTTCATTGTTACACATTGAACATCATGAAAGCATAGTGATTCATCACAAAAGTAATATGCAATCGTATATTGTGAAATATTTATTTCTAATGACAAACAAATGAAATGTTGTCTTGAAGCTTGGTGTAGCCTGGGTAACAGTCTTCACACCAGTGGGTGTGGGCAGACCCGTCTGGAGACGGGATGATGTCTTGCTTCTGAAGACCATCAGAATTAATGTGTTTTCCAATGGTCTCAGGCGACTCCTGTGAAAGGGTCATTCAACTCCCTGAGGGGTCGCGACCCACAGGTTGAGAAACACTGTGCTAACTCCATTAAAGAGTTACAGCCTCAGAAACCTGCAGACTGTCTGCAGACTCGCTAGAGTCCATGCAGACCTGATGGCAATGAGTTTTTGAGAACATTCAGCTACAGATCTCCAGTGTTCTTACAATATAAAACTGACGCATAGGGAAAAATATTTTTTTCCACACAACTAATAACCAAGAGGCGGGGGGAGTAAAGTCCATGTGGTTGAGGGAAAGCAACTTTAAAAAAAGCACGTTATTGTGAAATTTCCCCAACCTGACTCTCCTATCTAAATCTTGCAGAAATGGTTTTGGCTGTGCAGTTTTGGGAGGATCCAGGTTAACTCAAGCTTGTCAGAATTGCTTTCTTCAGAAGTAAGCACTTAGATCAGGAAGTAAACCACAAAAATTCCTTAATTGGTAGTCATCTAAGTAAGGTCTTATACTTTGGCTGAAAAAATAAACCAAAGGAAAAGAATACCTAGCAATCTTTTTCAGCGTCACCCCCTAGACCCACCCCACACACAAGGTAATAAAAACATCAGAAGCAGCAAAGGAGTTAAGAGAATCGAGAAAAGATAGCTCTTCAAACCTTTCTTTCTAGACAGAATTAGCCATTTAAGCTTTGTCCACATTAGCATTAAGCTAGTGAGGCTGGAGAGTGACAACTAAGATCACTTTGTCATTGTGCTTATTTAAAATTAATCCTGTGTGTTTTAGGAATTGGTCTGCACCATGCAATATTGGAATTGCTTCTGAAAAGCATGCCACAGGGGCATCTTAAGCTACTTATTATAACAATGTATTTAGTAGTTGTTAATTTCCGATTTATAATGGAGTTTTGCCTTTTTACAGATGGTCACTCTCTCATTAGGTGGTTGGCCGGGTACTTATGGTCCTGGCATGGAATTCTCTAGTGCCACGTCCTAGACATGAGAAGTTTTTAGAGGAATTCAGAGGAGGAGTCCATATTTAATGTGTTTATGGTTCAGGAACACAAGCATCGAGAAGATTAATCAACGATTTTTTTTAAACCTCAACCTCATTGCCATCAAGTGGATTCGAACTCTAGTGACCCTACAGGACAGGGTTGAACTGTTCCTGTGGGTTTCTAAGATTGTAACCCCTTTCTGGAATAAAAAGCCTTATCTCTCTCCCTTGGAGTGACTGGTAGTTTGAACTGCTGGCCTTGCAATTGACAGCCCAATGTGTAACTACTATACCACAATGGGCAGAGAGTAAAAAAGGTGGACATGTTCTTGCTTTTTACAATCACTTCCTATTGGGCAGAGGGACCATGAACCACCTTTTTAAAGATTACAGCCCCCAAAAAAACCCTCCATAAATCAGTTTTATTAGGTAACCCCATAGAATCTTCATGAATTGGGGACTGATAGAGAAGCCATGAACAGCCACAATGTCAAGCTGATTCTGGTCTAACGAGGGCTTGAGTTATAGAATAGAACCACTCCACAGGGATTTTTCTTGGCTTTTGTATTCTTCATGGAAGAAGAATACCAGAATGTTCTTCCATAGTACCTCTGGGTGGGTTTGAAGAGCCAACCTTTAAGACAGCAGTCAAGTGCACACCAGTTGTGTCGCCCAGATAGTCCATTCCCATTGACAGGCAGACAGTAAAGGAGCCGTGAGATGAGTGCCAGTCATCCTGCTTGGGCCCCATAGCTTCAAAAATAAAGTTTCTCTGGTTCAAGGGAAGCGTGCGTGGGGAGCCTCTGCTTCTGTCTTAGCTGCTTCTCTGAGGTGGAGCTTGGTGAGTGGCCACAGGTTCCCAGGAGAGCAGTTGGTGACTGGGTCTAAGAAATGGTTTCTAAGGCTCTGATGCATCCTGTGGTGTAAATATAATTACTCTCCTTTGTGCCCTTTACCTTTTTATAGAACTGGAGACAGTCGCAAGGGAGAAAGATGAGGTTCTGTACTCCTGTAAACAATCACAGTCTCAGCAGCCCACAAGGACAATCCTCCTCTGTCTTCAAGGGCCACTATAAGTTGGAATTAACTCAATTGCAGGGAGTTTTCAGAGGGAGAGAGAGCCGAGGGTGCTCCGCAGTGGTGCTATCAGGTAAGTGGTAGACTGCTAACTTCAAAAGTCAGTGGTTCAAACCTGCCAGCTGCTCTTGACAAGAAAGTTGAGGCTATCTGTTCCCATACAGACTGACAGCCTCCAAAACTTTATATAGGATTCAGGGTCCTAAGTGACTTGATAGACGTGGATAGAGTCAGTCTAGGACTGGACTGATTCTCCACTGAAGGCCTAGTGATAGGGGAGGGGATTTGTGTTCGCAGATTCATATTCTCAGGCAATATTTTCTCCAGTTTTATACTAACTGTTCAATCAAAGCCAGAAATGGTTGGCGCACCTTTTGCAGGGCTAGGGTGTCAGCTTCTCTCAGAGGCTTTCCTATTTGCGCGAACTCCTCGAAGAGAGAATTTGCCCTTTTGCCTGACCAACCACAACCATTCTCACTTGGCTGGACATCAAGAGACAAGCTCCAACTGGCTTCCAGGGAAGCCTCATCCATTGCTCAGCAAAGACTCTCGCTGGAGTCTCTTCCCCTCTGCACCAATGCAAGCCAGGCTTTCCATGCAAACACTCCAGTGCCTTTTCTTCAAAGGTAGCTGCCCACCTGCACAAGACTATCTCTAACACAGAATCATATAAAGTATTGCAATACCCTTCTTATCAGGACACATGGTGTCAGCACTGTGGACTATTGAAGTAGGATACATCTGTTGCATAAAACCTGGCATGGAAGTGAACCTTGCACAAAATGCTAAAAGAGGGGCAAAGGAAGATGAGGTTATTTTCTGGAACTTTCCAGTCAAGTTCATGGAAAAAGCAGAAACTCTCTGACACCCTGCTGGGAGGACTGAGGCATGTGGGAACTATGAGGAACCTCAGAGATGGTGCAATCCACAGGCTGGGAACCATGCCCTGCAGAGACCTGGGGATCCAGTCATGCCTGACTCCGAGGGTGGGGCAGGAGTGAGACTGCCTGCAGCCTTGGTAGGGCCCCTCCCTCACCAACCAGAGCAACTTGGCTTCTGTTACACATAAAGTTTGGAGTCTCCATTGGATTATAAAGGGGTCTTGCTGCCTAAGATGTCCATTAAGACATTTGAAATGCATCAATGATCAGTGTAACATCCCACTTTTATAGGCAGGACAACTGAGGTTCGGGGCTGTGAGAGGATGCACCCCAGGATGTTCCCACAAATTAATGACTAAGGTTTCCATAACTTCATCTATTAACTCTCTGGTCTAACAATGTCTGTGTCACCTTTCGATATATTTCAGTTTTACATTGCCTTCAGCGTCCTAGAAATCACAGGGTGGTTACCTCCATATGGTTATAAAGCATAGATCCCCTAAAGCAGTGATCCTTAACCTACAGCCTGTGGGCCACATGCGGCCCACCGAGGACATTTATCTGGCCCGCCGGGTGTATTTGCCACTTCTGCTGTCCTGCTTAGCAGCCAACTCATTGCAGGCCTGCAGAGAATTTGTTCATAGCTTTGTTTTTGTGTTTTTTTAACTATAGTCCGGCCCTTCAATGATCTGAGGGACAGTGAACTGACCCTCTGTTTAAAAAGCTTGAAGACCCCTGCCCTAAAGTAGTCATGGGGCTACTTCCCCATGGCTTAGGGGTTACTCGACCATGTTTGCAGGGTTAAAATTGATCAGAGGCAAATATCCCCAGACACAGAAATTGCTTTGTTTTGTTTTTGGTTTTGGTTTTTTGGTTGTTGTTGTTGTTTTTTTTTTGGGGGGGGGGGCGTCACTGCCTCTGGTGGTCATGGGAGCTACCCAGCGCTGCTCCTGAGAGCCGCCACTGGATTTGAACCGCCAAGTCCGCGGGCCACAGTTCCGCACTCAACCACTTACGCCACCGGGGCTCAGCCCCAGAAACTGCTTTTAAGATGCTTTTTGATCACATTTATTGGCAAGAGGAGAAATGAGCTCCCAGAATTCCTTGGTTGTTCCTGCGCAGGCAGATTGCAGTGGTAGACCTGGTACAGCAGACCCTGTAATGAATGGACGCTAGAGCCCTTAGACATATATCAAAAATTGTTCTGAAAGAACAGACTCCTGGCAGAACACAGAACTTGACAAAATGACCTCGCGCTCTGAATTGTCACACTGGCCCAAATGAACCCTTTCCTGGTCCCAGAATACACACACACACACACACACACACACACACACATACACACACCAGGCTTTGCTTCTGACATTTCCTTCTGAGCTGGTTTGAACCGCTGAGGTTCCAATTCCCCATATCCTGCCCCTTCTGGAAGCAACACTGCCGCGTGTGTGTGTGTGTGTGTGTGTGTGTGTGTGTGTGTGTCTTGGGGATGGGGAGGTGTTCTGCCAGTCCTTATGCTAATCTCCCTTATTACACACTCCTCGGATTACTTACCGTGACTTGCAACTTTCTAATAATATAGCAAAATCAAGAGCTGTACCCAGACAGGGGTCCCTGAACGACAAACGGTCAAGTGCCGAGTTACCAGGCAAGGATAAAAGACTTACCCCTTGCGGAGCCACCTCAGAAGAAAGATCTGGCAGCCTCCGGCCCTAATGGCCCTGCAGAGCCTCGTTCTGCCCTGAAACACACGGGGTCACACTGAGCTGAAGTGGACCTAACAACTGGTTTGGATCTGGATGTGTCACAAACAATCATTCTTAGAAGTGGGTACTACTCCTATTCTGTCGATGGGCAAATGAAGCTGAATGGAAAAGAGGGAGAAATTACCAAGCCCAAATAGGTCATAAATGACATAATAGAGAGTTAGACACAGAATTCTAGAGCGCTTACCCATTAGGTTTTACTTGTGTCATTGTCTCGCCTGGGTGATCAGCTACTGAAGTGTGTGACCTGCTTCCTTTCCTCATGCAGAAAGGGGCCTCAATAAGGAAACATCATGGGAAGTCAGGAAGACCGTGTTCTGTGGTCACAAAATGCTTCTGCACTTTAAGTTCCAGTGTCAGGACGCACACAGATGCTCACTGAGAACGCGCAACCTTCCCGCTCCCACCTCCTGCCCCTGTGCGGCTGTTGGCTCTTTCTGCCGCGTCTGCAGCAGCTCGGCGGCGCTAATATCTGATGGATTAGAGCTGATCTGCACTGATTGCTCACACCTGCAATTCAAGCTAACCCCTGTTCCGCTTTGTGCAATCAGCCATGCCCAGGTAAGACCATCAGCTTCCCAAATGACAGGCAAACAGAGACCCACCTGACAGGTCTGACCAGACACCTGTGAGATCTGCAAAGTGGGAAGGCAGGGGGAAGGGAGAGGCGGAATTACCAAATTAAACCTCCAAATGTCAGCGTTAAAAGAAGGAGGGCTTCATCGCTTTCTGAGGAAGATTAGCAACTTCGTCGATGGACAGCATCAAAGGTCCCTCACTAGTGAGTACAGAACAGTTACTGGTGCTGGAGTTTTCGGAGGCACCAGACACCAATGTGTGTGAGCGTCTGTATAGGAAGCTTTAGTTGGAGAAGTTAGATCGACCTCAGAGTACCAAAAGTGCCAAGCATAACCGTACTTTGATACCCAGCAGCATAACTTAACGGGGAGTTCTAGGTAACATTTGCTGACATGGTCCTCATAACATCCTCTGCTGGCAGAAAGATGCGGTCCACACAGGACAGCTCTGTTCGCAAAGGGCTCTGAGGGTCCAAAGCAGGTCTGTGTAAATGCATTTATTCTTCTCCATGGCAAGGATCTCAGTTTGTCAACTATGTTTCCATTCTGAACTTCTCATCTTCGTTTTCAAAATGAAACAGCTTATGAAATATATTCTCATAGTAATTCTACAGGGCAGGGTAGAACTACCCCTGTGCATTTCTGAGACAACTATTTGGGGGGGGGAGGGCATCACTGACCCCTGGTGGGAGTGGGAGGCCCAGCCTTGCTCCTGGAGAGCTGTTGCTGCATTTGAACTGCCAACCCTGTGGACCACAGTCCCTCCCACAACCTCTATGCCATCGGGGCTCAGCCCGACAATATTTGTGAGCATAGGAAGCCCTGCCTTTCTCTAGTAGAGCTGTTGGTGCTTTCCACCTTGTTGATCACAGCCCAGTGCGTAACCGCTATCAGTTTAGGTGATATGGGTTTAGGTAGGTTTATGAAAAGTATGGAGTGTGTGCGTATGCAAGTATGTACGTATCTGTTTTTAAGTATCAGGTCGACCCTGACTCAGAGTGACTCCATGCACAATAGCACGTAGCACTGTCCAGGCCTGTGTCCCCCTTACAACTGTTGCCACGCTTGAGTCCATTGAGGCAGTCATAGATTCTTGTTGAGAATCTTAATATTTTTAGCTTTCCCTCCACTTTACCAACCTGGATGTCCTTTTCTCAGGACTGGTCTTCCTGACATGTTGAAAATACTTCTTTCAAAATAAGAGTTAGTTGTTCTTCTGAAGTCCATGATGTTTTCAATAGTCACAGCTGACATCATAACTCAAATGCATTGGCTTCTTCAGTAGTCTTCTTTACTCATTGTTCAGCATATTCCCCAGGGACAATTAAAAATGAGCGAGTCACACCTTGGTCCTCAAAGTGGCATATTTTCTCCTTAACCATTTAAAGAAGTCTTTTGCAATAGATTTGTCCAATGCAACCTGGCATTTGTTTCTTGGTTGCTGCTTCCATGAACATTGATTGCAGATCCAAGTAAAATGAAATCCTTGATCCCTCCTTTCTCATGATGTTGCTTTATTGGTCCAGTTGTGAGTTGTCATCCATATCAAAGGCTGTATTATTATTATTATTATTATTATTATTATTATTATTATTATTTATCTTCATCTAAAAGTGCTTCAAGGTCTGTTAACTTCCAGTATAAGAGGCTGTGTCATCTACATATGGAAGATTATTTATGAACCTTCACCTGATCCTGTTTTTGCATTATTCTTCATATAGTCCAGCTTTTCTGATTGCTTGCTCAGTATACAGACTGAGCATGTATGGCAGAAAGATACAAACCCGACACATATCTTTCTGACTTTCTGAAAATACTGAAATCATGCAGTGTTTTCTTATTCTGTTCCCATGATGATCGCTGCTCAGTCTACGTACTATTCTGCATATGCAGACTTACATGACCTGGAATTTCCATGCTTCTTAGTGTTATATATAGATTGAGATATACATATATATACACACATATATGTAACTTGATATATTCAAACTATGGGTATATATATGTGTCTGTGTGTATATATATATATATATATATATATATATATAGAGAGAGAGAGAGAGAGAGAGAGAGAGAGAGAAAGGGAGAGGGCATACACTGGCTGCACAGTGCTTAAGCGTGATGCTGTGAACTGAAAAACCAGCAATGTTAAGTCCACCAGCTGCTGCACAAGAGAAAGATGGCACTATCTGCTTCTGGAATGACTCTCAGCCTTAGACTAGAGGGTGTGCACTGGTACAGATAGCAACCAGAAGCACAGGGAATCTAGGACAGATGATCCCTTCAGGACCACTGGTGACAGTAGCGACACTGGGAGGATGGAGGGAAGGTGGAGGAGAAAGGGGAAAACGATGATAAGGTTCTACATATAACTTCCTCCCTGGGGGACAGACAACAGGGAAGTGGGTGAAGGGAGGCTTCAGACAGTGTACGATATGATAAAATAATAACAATTTATAAATTATCAAGGGTTCTTGAGGGCAGGGGTAGCAGGGAGGGAGGAGGGAAAGAGGAGCTAATACCAAGTAGAAAGAAAACGTTTTGAGAATGATGATGGCAACAAATGTGCAAATGTGCTTGGCATACGATGGATGGATGTATGGATTGGGATAAGAGCTGTATGAGCCCCCTATAAAATGATTTTAAAAAAAAGACTGTCAGCCTTAGAAACCCTCTGGGACCATGCTATTTGGTCTTACAAGGTTTGTGGGAGTTGGAATTGATGCAAAGGCATTGTGTGTGTGTGTGCATGTGCCTGTGTGTGTGAATGAACACAGTTGCACCCTCCTCATACTAAGCAATTCATCGTGCCTTCTCAAGAGAGTAATTCTCGCATCCTGTGTTACTGGAATTAATTCCAGTTATAGCCATAAATAATTAAAATTTGGTTTGTTTCCTGCTTTGAGGGAAAAAATACCTTCCAACTTTCTAAGCATCAGATTTTCATAATATACATTACATTGAATTGAATCTAAGCAGTGTGAGGGAAGTTTCCCAAGGAACACATTAAAAAAAACTATCAGACAGACCAAGTTGAATGTTTTGTTTGAGTTTTCATGCTTTCTTTCTCAAAAAACAACAGCTTTCCATTGCAATGTCTTATATCAAAAAGCTGTCATTTTTCCTGCTGCCAGTGATATTTATTGAAACATCAAACCAGGTCTATTTCTTTTTCATTCAAATTTTAGCTTGGCATTTGTTAAATTGAAACTCACAAATCTGTAAGCAATGTTTCTTGAGGAAAGTTGGTGATAATTTGGGGCCCTGTGTTGAAAACAACTTTAAATTCCCAACGCATCATTTCCTGAACTTTCATTAGAGTTTAAGGACTACCTAGTAAATCAACTTGCCCTAAGTTATACAACTTGGAAGTAATGAAAAGAAGATCCAGTCGGATTCAAAGGCTTAGGTTACTTCCATTATGCTAGCTTTATGCTCAGTCCCAGGGGGGATCCCATGTCTTCTCCCAGGGTTCACCTTTGGGATAAATTATTTCCTTTCTCAATTCTATCAAGACCAGTTTGTTTCTGTCAGAATCAACCCCTATCTTACTCATTGTGTCCAAATTTCAAGACTTATAAAATTCTAGGAATTGTCCTTGCTGGAATATTGTACTGTTATTAGAGGAAAAAAGTTACTCAATCCATGATCTTTTTCTTCCCCCCCCATCCCCTCCCCTCACACACATACACACAAGCCAACTAATCCATGATCTTTTTCATCCAGCCATTCTCTCTATATTATATCCAAAGATTTTTAAAATATGTAAATAAATTTTAAAAATGCAAAACCTATTAATATATCACTTTTCCTCTCCCCTCCCATTCTAGAAGGATTCAAGATTGTAAGCTTATAAACAAATATAGTATATTTTTCATTCTCAGTTTTGCTAGATCCAGGACACATGGAAAATATGGAGGCAGAAACAAAAGTTCAGCCCAAGACAAGAACATTTCTGTTAGTCTGGGTAGACTATAGAAACAAATTCATAGACACTCCTATGTATATAAGAAAGAGGTTTAAATACAAAAACAGTTGAATATTGAGAAAATGCCCAGCCCAGTCCAGCTCAAGTCCACAAATCCAATATCAGCCCATATGTCCCATTCCAATCTATAAAGCCTCTTCAAACTCACAAAATATATGCAATGATGTTGAATGCAGGAGGATGACAGGCCAGTAGGTGGGAAGTCTTGGGGATCCAGTGGAGTTGTAAGCATCTCAGCACTGGCAAGTGTTTCTGCAGGGCTTCTGCTCCAGAAGAAGCATCAGGTTGCATTAAGGTAGGTCCCTGTGGCTTCTCTAGCTCTCAGGGCACAGCGCCATGTGTCTTCTCAGTAGAGTGTCTCTAAAGGAGTGAATCAACAGAGAGGTGTCTCCTATCTCCAAGGAGGAAATAAAGGAGTTCCCAGAGTTCCCAGGAGAAGGTCATGCCCACATAGAGCCCTGAGTGGTTACATCTTGATTGACGGGCCAGACTCAACCCCTCTACTCATAAAACTCTCAAATTGACACCAGATTACGTAACTACCACTATCTCCAAACACCATGGGCATGTGTATTCAACATTGTTATCCTGAAGCCAGAGAACTCAGGCCAAACTATGTGCTTCCAAGATAAGATTTTTAATAAATAAAAACAGTGCGATTGGAAAAGAATTATAATCTTTGACTCACCAATTTTTTCTCTTCTCTTGGAAACTATTCCCTCACTCACACACATTGTGTTTTCTGAACATGACCCTTCCTTGTCAGTTTGATGTATATGAGGAAGTCAAGATGGATTGCTAGAAAATCACCGAAACCACCTTCTTACACAAAAATCTGAATGTGTAGCTATTTTTTTCTCAATGTATTCTCCATCTTTCCAAGGGTAGTATTTGCCATTTCATTCTTCCTTGAAAATCTTTGCCCACTTTAGTTGATACCCCATCAAAATGGCAACTTAGGCATCTTCAGGGGACTGATGAAAAGATGTGCTCTTTGAGCTAGCTGGTCTTTATGCAACCCTGTTGGCACCCATCTAGCTAAATGCTTGCCGAGACCAAGGTGTTCACTTAACATTGGAACTGCCAAATAACATGAGGTTCCAACTTTAGGCGTCATCGTATCCATGGTATTTATATGAGTTTTTTTCCCACCAGTTTCCAGAGTTCAGCCACAGTTTCTTCAATCACAGAAGTTGATGATCTCCCTTTTATTGACTCCTCTTGGGAGTTTTTCCAATCATCCTTCAAATACCTCATTCATCTAAAAAAAAATACGTTGCTAGATGTGGAGCAGCATTCCTGTAAACTTGTTACACAGTTTCAGTAATAGAAGAGATGTCTACTGGCGTATTATTAAAATTTTGCATTTGTTCTGATCTAATTCTTTCTGTGTGTGTGTGTGTGTGTCACAAAGCATCCTCTCCTTTTTCAGCTAGCCCCTTTAAAAAAACTGAGACAAGCATATAAATGAAGGAACTTGTCTGCAGCCATCCGTTAATCACAGAGACATGCTTATTTCACTCACTTAGTTTTTGATAGTGAATGATTACAGGGAAAGTCAGTTTCTCATTCAACAATGTACACACATTTTGGTTCATGGCATTCATTTTAATCCCTGCAATATAATGCCATTCATCCCAGTCATATTCTTTGTCTCCCATTTATATTCTTCCTACCCCTCTAAACTTTCCAACCTCCTGAACTTTGCCCTCGGACCAGTGCTGCCATTACATCTTGCATGGTCAATTATCTAAGAACTGTGATCTCCTTAATGCTATTGATCACCTGAGAGATTCACCTATTGTTTGAGAAAAAAGAATTAGACTTTCTACTTTGGCAAGCAATTACAGTCTCAGAAACCCAAGGGCAGTTCTACTCTGTCTAATAGGGTCATTGTATTTCAGAATTGACTCAAGCACAGTGAGTTTGAGGGTTTTTTTAAAATAGGTTTGCTAAAAATTGAACCAGGAGGGTGAGTCCCATTGCAAGAAAGAGGAGTAGAAAAGCACTAGACTCTCGGAAGTCTCACCAGCAGAACTGGTCTTTTTATGATTTGGGTTTTGTTCCACATTTTCATAGAGGCAGGATTAAACATGTTTTATTTGGAAGAAACCCTTACCTATGTGAACTTGAGCCCTAGAAGCTACAGTTGATCAATTAATATGCCCATGGAAGTTAGAGGTTCTTTTCACTTAAGAATAACTACATACACACAAATTTGGGATAACCACCTTAGTTGTGAATAAGATATGTTGTAATTAACTGCTTCTTCAGAGCCAATAATCAAGTCAGAGCTTCCCATTGGCTTCTCCCTTAGGCCATATTTTTAAAGCGCTAACTGCCTCCCCAAAAGAGCTTGTCATTCTTAGAGTCCAATTATCTCGCAAGTTAATGAAAGCCAAGAGTCTCACCCACTTTATCCTCCTTCCTCACTTGATATACACAGTCTTCCTTCTGTTTGTACCAAAGGATTCCTGAATAGAAACCTCTATTCTGTGACTACAAAACTCAGCTGTGCTGTTCTGTGCTAGTCTCACATAGACTGACCCTAGATTGGGGTGTCCTATTTCTTGTTTTGTTGCTTGAGACTATCCACCTTC
The DNA here is from genome assembly GCA_004026705.1 of Nesogale talazaci. Classification (NCBI taxonomy): domain Eukaryota; kingdom Metazoa; phylum Chordata; class Mammalia; order Afrosoricida; family Tenrecidae; genus Nesogale; species Nesogale talazaci. The sequence goes on from PVJH01004663.1 coordinate 82,897, forward strand.
CTTACAAGCTGATTAATCGCAGGCACCTGGAGTGAAGGCCATGAGGTCATGTAATATTAAGGCATCAAGAGAAGTTCAGTAAGTGATTTCATGTATTTGAAGATCCCAAAATTAGAACACCATCCTTCTTTTTTGATGTAACAGCTCCATTTTCTCTTCTTTTGTTCACAGCTCTTCCCCTAACAACCTGAGTTAATTTCTGCTCTGAAATAAGTCAAAAGCAAAAAAAATAAGTCAAAAGCAAAGGAGTCCATAATGCAAAGAGTTGAGATACATCTGGGAAGGTAAAAGTGTAATGGTGAAGCCAGACAGAGTCCTAACATGGTTGTTTTCAGTAACTGAGGCATATCTGCTTGGCACTTATCCAATCATGGCAGAAGAACTGAAAAGACACAGAGACAGGGTCTGCAATAGTGTCCATAAGGAAAAGCTCAGGCTGGGCCCTCCAAACTCCAGAATAAGAAAAAACAGAGACTGTGATTGTTTATAAGCTACCCTCTCCTACAGAAGCTATTGAGTGTGCCATGGGCTTTCCCAGAACCTGAAAATAAAGCCCCTTATAATACTATGTCTGTGTGCATATGTGTTTATATAGTGAAACTTTTAATATACTATTTAGACTTACAGACACTTTGAATTTTTTTCATTCTTGTACTGACCTGTGTGTTTTATGTTATGTGCACCGTATATAGAATCTGTAAATATAGGTATAAGTTCATTTGTCCGTAAGATGACCATCACATCAAAGCTTTGCCTGTGTAATGAGAAGTGAAAGCTCATGATTAACCTTTACAGTGGAAATGTGACAAATGTGATCAATGCAAGGTGGCTTGCTCAAGAAGCTAATGAAGCTGAAGCTTCATGCCCCCTCATGTGTGCTTTTGTGTATTCTGAAAAAGATATTTTCATCTCAATCAGTGAGTACTCTCGTCTCTTTCTTTTACCTCTATTCTGTTACACTTCTCCAAGGCTCCTGCAGCCGTAAAGTAGATTATTTTGAGGAGCTTTTCCAAGAGACGATCAATCGGGGATAGATTTAGTTAAGAGCTAATAGGCCATTGTCTATCTAGTTATCTAGTGTTGAAATAACACAAGTTCTGACATATAGCAACCCGGTACACAACAGAAAAAGATATTGCCCAGTCTTTGCCATCCTCACGATTGCTCCTATGGCTGAACCCACTGTGGCAGCCTTGTGTCGATCCACCTCATTGAGGGGGCCTTCCACTTTTTTGCTGTCCCTTTGCTTTAGCAAGGATTAAGTTCTCGGAGGGTAGAAGGCTTTCATTCAAGGGACAGCCCTAGAGGAGGGCTTTGTCTTGTTGGCTATGGTGGAGTACCCTTGCTTCTTCAACTCCTATAATTTTATTCCTTGGTGATCTCTGTGTGACATGGTATCTTTGCTCCCCATATTTGCTTGAATCAATTCTTCTATGTGCCAGAAGTGATTAGCTTAAAGTGACCAGACGTCCCCCTTTCTAACAATTTAACAACGTCCTGTGGCATTTTAAAATTAAAATAAGGCTGAGCCCCGGTGGCATAGTGGTTGTGCGCGGGACTGCGGCCCACTGGGATGGAGGTTCAATTCCCGCTCACAGGAGCAAAGGCTGGGCCTCCTACTCCCACCACCAGGGCAGTGATGCCTTAAAAAAAATTAATTAATTAATTAAATTAAAATTAAAATAAGCCTTGAAGGTGAACAAGTGGCCATCTAGCCCAGAAGCAGCAAAGCCCACATGGAAGAAGCACACTAGCCTGTTGTGATCACGGGGGCGCCGAGGGGAGCAGATACCAAGCATCACTGAATGATAATAACGTCATTGTGAATGAAGGAGAGAGCAGAGTGGGGACCCAAGGCCCACCTGTGGGTAATTGGACAACCTCTCACAGGGGAGTCATGGGGACCAGACAGGCCAGTCAAGGTGCAGTGAGTCGGCAATGAAGCATACAACTTTCCTCTAGTTCCTGACGGCTTCCTCCCCTCAACTATCAGGGTCCCAATTCTACTTTACAAATTCAGTTGGACTGGAGGAGGTACACTGGTAGGAGTGGGAAATGGAAATAAGGGGAACCCAGGACAGATGAACCCCTTGGGGTCAGTAGTAGGAGTGGAGCTACTGGATGGGTGGAAGGAAGGTGGGGTAGAGAGGGGGAGCCAATTACAAGCATCTACACATAACTTCCTTTCAGGAGGACAGACATTGGGGGAGAGGGCGAAGGGAGACATCGGGCAGTATAACTTATGATATAACAATAATAATTTATAAAGTATTGAGGGTTGGTGGAGGAGTGGGGAGCAAGGGTGGAGGGGAAAAGATGAGAAGCTGATGTCAAGGGCTCAAGTGGAAAAGTGGAGGTTTGGAGAGTGATGATAGCAACAGGCATGCGAAGAAGCGTGGCACAATATATGCATTTATGTATTGTGAAAAACAATGTATGAGCACCCAATAAAATGATTTTAAAAATATTTTATACTAAATTGTATGTTGAAATGATGCTCTTTTGCAGATATGAGTACTGATTTTTATAAAATGTGCTTTACTATAGTTGCTGCAAAAAATGATAAAATTAAAATAAATATATTATACATTTTTTGTTCTATGAAAATTTTTGTTGCTCCATATAGACCAAATTTTTTATCAAAAACCGAGACCCCCAGTCAATGGTGTCCCGCTTAAAATCTGGTCACTTTAGTTAAACACATCCAATCGATAGGGCCTCTTAAGAAAGAAAACCCACAGCCAAATGGGATTATAACCCTTGATAAAGGGGCAAGAATTTATAATGTTGTATTTTGGAGAACACCATAATTCAATCAATAGCAGATATATTTGTGTGCTTTGCAAGCCTCTGGAGTATAAAGAATGGGTTCCTAGCATATACCTTCCACTGCATATACCTAGCATATACCTTCCACTGTTCTAGTCCCCCAATGTTGAGAACCAACGACACAAGACTAGAGAAGATACCATGATCTGAATGTGTACTGAAAAATCTGCACCTGGAATCTGTGTGCAATGGAGGAGGAGGAATGCTGTGTGAGAGGGGCGGAGCCAGACATTGTCTTAGGGGAAATTGTTCCAATCATCAGAGCTAAAATGGTGAACGGGGAATTTGTTTTTCTTTTATGTCCTGTCAAAATGAATCCTTTCATATGCCAGAAATATAAGAGAGGGCTTTAGAAGATTTGTAGAAAACAGAATTAAAAGATAATGTAATTTTTCCACAAACGTATCAAGGCCCCTCTTCCTAAATCAGATGGGGTCGGCAGATTTGGATGGTGAAGGTAGATATATTGGTGTTTGCATTTTGTCTCTTTAGTGTCTGTGAGTAAGCCCCTGATGCCACAGTAAGACAGGAATAAAAATATTCCAACTTCCGACTTGTAATAGGTAGCACTTATTGAGCACTTTATTGTGTGCCAAGCACAGGGCTTTACAACACCCTTCTGAAATGTACACTATTACTAGTCCCTTTTTATAGATGAGGAGGGTTCCAGGAACTTACCTGAAGTTAGAAAGAAGGCACTGGGCTTGGAAGCAGAACCTGAGCAATTTGAGTTTGGAAGCAACCATTATACACATAGAAAGACCTTAGCACAGAGTCTGGCACAGTCATCATTGAATAAGTGTTACCGACAGTCCTGCCATGAAGTTGGTTCCAAATCACTGCTGTCAATCTTTAAGGGTGCATACAGCCTCATCTTTCTCCTGTCGAGTGGCTTGTAGGTTGTGTGCCTTGCTCTCCTGTGGCTGGCATTGTCCAATATCATCACCAATGCCACTCTGAAGACTGCACAAAGTACCTGTTCTTTTTTCCTGTGGGCACTTTCTCTAAAAATATGGGTGTTTTTAAATTTGAGTTTTACAAGTCAATCTAAATTATTTTTGGAATTGCATTATAAATTGCACGCAATTACATAAAATGACGCTATTATATGATCTTAATAAGGCTATTATGATTATTGGTGTAATCACTGCCATTCTCCATTCAAATGTTCTAAAATTTTGTCATAATTTTTTTTACCCATCATCACAAACCTAAGTTTCTAGCCTAGCAAGAATCTTTTGTAACACTTGACTCTGTGGAACCTCTGAACATTCCTGGCTGAAATCATAACATCTTATTTGCATCCTATGCCTGCTGCTCATGAGATGATGTCCAATGCAGCATTTTTCTCTTCAGTGGTCCGTCCATCCAGTTCGCCAACCAATGTTCACTGTGGACTGTGCCAGGTACTGCTTTAACAGTTTAAAATGTTTTGGGTATATACAATTGTTACATAGCTTTTTCAGAGACTTAGCTATAACTTTAGATTCAATTTTTTCCCAACAGTTTTACTGGGGGCACTACAGCTCTTTTAACATTCAATACACCATTTGTATCAAGGATATTTGTACACAAGTTGCCATATTCGATTCCAAATATTTGCTACTTGAGCCCTTGGTATAAGCTCCTCTTTCCCCCTCCTTTTTTAATATAAATTTTATTGGGGGCTCTGATAGCTCTTATAATGTTTTTATAAACATTGTCCAGGAGCAGACAAAACTCTAACTTTTATTCTCGGTGCTGCATAGTTTTTCATTTGGCATTATCTATCATATAGAACCATTTATTAACCCATAGGTTTTAAAATGATAGTTATCAGTATTGCAAGTCAGTCTGAATTGTTTTTGGAATGAAATGATCAGAGATTAACATTGGAAATAATAGTGCAGTGAATACCTTTGCACATAAAATTCTTCTCCTTCTTTGAATTATTTCTTCATCTTATGATGGGTTAATGTGTTTTGCTTTTATCAAGTATTACATTTCTGAGGACTGTAAAAAGTCACACTTATACCAGTGAAATATGAATATAATTTCACCAAAATATTGCAAATATTTGGATAATGCCACTTAAAAATGAATATAAAATAAACAGATATAAAACAATGCCTCCTTTATGCTTAACTTTACATTTCTCTAATTCATGAGATTAAATATTGTTCTCCCTTTAACATGTTTACTAACTTTTACATAATTACCTAGACATGTGCAAAGAAACCACACCAACCCTGAACATGGACCAAGCACACAGTGAACATTAATGATGCATAGCAAACACCATGTGCAAATTAAGTTGGGGATCACAATAAGTAAACATGGACTCTAAAGATAACAAAGTCTTGGGTTCATATACTTATACTTGTACCTAGGAAATTATGGACCTGAACTTTATTGTCTACAAGAAAAAAAAGACAAAGAATTGTTCTAAAATAGATTGTGATAAAGATTGTGCAATTTTTGATATGATTGAACTATTGCAAGATATGTGGATGAAGTATCAATAAAACTTTAAAAACTGTATCATGGTGCTCCCGACACTGAAGACAAATGTGTGTGTAAGCAAATGTGGTGAAGAAAGATGATGATGCTTGGCTATCAAAAGATATAGTGTCTGGGGTCTTAAAGGCTTGAAAATAAACAAGTGTCCATTTAGCTCAGAAACAGCAAAGCCCACATGGAAGAAAGCACACCAGCCTGTGTGATCACGAGGTGTCTAAGGGATCAAGCATGAGGCATCAAGGAACAAAAAAATCATATCATTGTAAATGAGAGGGAGTGCAGATTGGGGGCCCAAAGCCCATCTAGAGGCAACTGGACATCCCCTTAAAGAGGGGTTGGGAAGAGTAGGCAAGCTAGTCAGGATACAGTGTAGCAATGAGGAAACATGCAACTTTTCTCTAGTTCTTAAATGCTTCCTCCCTCCATTATCATGATCCCATTTCTACCATAAATCCAGCTAGACCAGAGAATGTACATTTGTACAGATAGAAACTGGAAACATGGGGAATCCAGGACAGATGATCCCTTCAGAACCAGTAATGAGAGTGGCAATACCAGGAGGATGGAGAAAAAGTAGGGCAGAAAGGAAGAATCGATTATAAGGATCTACATATAACTTCTCTCTGGAGGAGAACAACAGGAAAGTGGGTGAAGGGAGACATTGGATAGTGTAAGACATGACAAAATAATAATAAATTATAAATTATCAAGGTTTCATGTGGGATGGGGGATGGGGTGGGAAAGGGAAAATGGGGAGCTGATACCAAGGTCAAGTAGAAAGCAAATGTTTTGGGAATGCTGATAGCATCAAAGGTACAAAGGTGCTTGACACATGGATGGATGGATGGATGGATGGATTGTGATGAGTTGTACGAACCCCAAATAAAATGACTTTGTAAAACTGCAACTTAGTTAATGATATGATAAGAACAAAGGTAACAAAGAAGTAAGTCTAAGCTGTACTACACACATTAGCAAAAAAAAAAAAAACAAGACTCCAGTAATTAGCAGGTTCCCAATTGAAATGTTTCAGCAATTTGCTGCAGTGCTGGAAGCACTCCTTCAGCTATACCAAAAATTTCGATGACACCTATCTGGTCAACATATTGGAAGAGATTCATATTTTTGCCCATTCCAGCAGAATATTGAAATGATCTAATCATATCATTAATACCACATGCAAGTAAAATTGTGCTAAAGATCATTCAGCAACAACTGAAGCAGTACATCAGAAAAATGCTGCTAGACATTCATTCTGGATTTAGAAGATGACATGGGTGAGGAATATCATGGCTGATGTCAGATAGAACTTGGCTGAAAGCAGAGAATACCCAGAAGATGTTACCATGTGTTTTATTGACTATGCAAAGGAAGTCAACTGTGTGGACCATTACTAACTATGAATACCACTGAGAAAAGGGACAGTTACAGAACACTTCATTGCACTCATGCAGAGCCTGAAATGAACCAAGAGACAATCATTCAAACAGAACAAGGGAATACTATGTGGTTTAAAATCAGGAAAGATTTGTGACAGAGTTGTATCCTTTCGACTTGTATGCTCAGTAAGTCATCTGAGAAGTTGAACTATATAAAGAAAACTTTGGTATTAGAGTTAAAGGAAGACAATAATAACCTGGGATATGCAAATCACACAATAATGCCTGGCAAAATTAAGGAAGACTGGATGTACTTATTAATGAAGATCAAATATTGTAGTCTTTATTTTTATCATTTTATTAAAACAAGAAATGGAATGCACCCAATCATTTGTCCTAAGGGGGATGTCAGCTTTTAGTATAGATTGGAATTCAATGTAAAAATAAATGATAATTTCACAACTGGACCAGTAGGCAACAGCATGATAAACGTGATGATGGAGAAAAGAGTACAGTTATCAAGAACTTCACTTTAATTGTATCTACAATTAATGTTCATTGAAATAGCACTCAGGAAACAAAAACATATTGCTTTATGCAAATATGCTGCACCAAACCCCAAGTGATTCTCAGTGATTGAGGAGTAAGAATGTCACTTGGAAAACTATTGCCCAACCCCCACCATGGTATTTTCAATCTCCTGTTACATTCTAGTGAATACAGAAGAACAAAGTAGAATTGATGATGCAAATTATATATGAAGAGCATTGAAAGAACTGCGGGCTACCAAAAGAAGCAGCACGTTTGTTTTGGAAAAAGTACAACCAGAAAGCTCCTTAGAAGCAAGGATGGCAAGGTTTGGTGGCATGTTGTCAGAAAAGACCAATTGCTGGAAAAAGATACCATACTGAGGAAAGGGTCAATGAGTAATAGGAGGCCCTCAAGCAGATGGATTGTCCCATTGGCTGTAATAATGGACTCAAGCATTATACTCATTGTGAATAGGGCCCAGAACCAGGCGCTATTGTACATATAAGTTGGAACCAGCTTGATGGTACCTAACAGCAGTGTGATTCTCAGTGATTTGTCAACACTACGTAAACATCTTCCACTTTCCCATGTGCCATAAGCAGCCAACCATTTGAAAGAGGGGTTTCCTTGGGGGTGTGGTCTACGTCCAGTATGTAAATATTTCTTTCTCAGATTCTCCCCTGCATTCTTCTTGTCTGCTGACTTCCAGTTCCAGGAAGACAGGCCTGCAGAATTCTTCGACCTGCAAATTTTGGATTCTCCAATCGCATTTCCCGTGAGGCAGCTGGGGTCGCTGCCTGACCTATGGTTTTGAAACAAGCCAGCCCTTGGAATACTGGTCCTGTACCTGTAGAGATCCCCAAACGTTCATCTAAATTTGTTCTGACCTTGTGGATCTAATAGCTCGTATTGAACAAAAAGGAAGCTATAAAATCAAGGCTAAGCTCTTTTTATAGTAGCTTATACATGGAAGCCTTTAATATAGAAGTTGTAGCGCATACGAGGAGAGTTGAAAGGATTCTCGACAGAGGAGGTGGAGTAAGCATAATCAGTGTGATGCAGTTCACAGTAAAGGGCAGGAGTGTCTAGAATCCTCAAGCACACAGAGACAGAAGGTAGATTAGTGGCTGCCAGAGATTGAAGGAGGGAGGCATCGAGAAGTTATACTAATCAGTATAGTGTTTCTTTTGGGGGTGATAAAAATGTTCTGGAATTAGATGGTGGCAATGATTGCACAACATTGCAAATAGACTAAAACCACGGACTAAATTGTACCTTTTTAACAGGTGAATTTTATGATATGTGAACTACATCCCAATTTTTTGTTAAAGTAGAAAGTCCCCTTTCCCCACTTTTCATAATTTCAGATCCATGCCCATTATGTAACTTATGAGACAAGCTTAAATAAAAAGATCATTAAACAGCTCTGATATTCCATTTTTGCATAGGATGAGGGCCATTTTCAGAAATTAGGAAACTACTTGAAAAACATTTGGTCCCAGTCACCCCTATCACTGAGAAGAGGATGAGAGTATCTGTTATTCCTTTCATGCAATGATGATTTGCTCTTCTTCTAACTGAAAAGTCAGAGGTTCAAGACCAGCCAGCACCTCTGAGTGAAGATTACAGCCATCTTCTCATAAAGATTATAGCCACAAAAACCACATGGGGTGGTTGTGTTCTCTGTGGGCTAACACTCATTTCACAAAACACAACTGCCACCAATAGAATTAGTAGTTAATAATATGCTTTCAGTTTCCTAAACTGAAAGACAATAATGATTTCTACTTGCAATTGATCTGAACCTGTTTAATACTTAACAGTGTCTTGGGGACTTAGGAGCTATTGAAAGAATATTTACTTGCTAAAAGGCTCAACTCATTTCCCAGTGCTGAAAGTGTGCCTTTTTCCTGGCATCTCCTAAGAAGGCTGATCATTCCTTGAGTAAAGACAAGAAAGATGTCCCCTTACTCTTGTTATCAAGATTGTCGTCAAGTTGATTTCAACTCAAGGAAACCCCATAGGTGCAGAGTAGAATTACCCCATAGAGTTTCCAAGATGGTGGATGACCTGTAGGAAATGGATTGTCAGGCTTATTTTATGAGGCACTTCTGGGTGGTTTCGAACTTTCAAATATTTTGTTAGTACCTAGCCAAGTGTTTAACTATTTGCTCCACGACTAGAGACTTGAAGTGATGCCACTTAGAAAGCATTCTTCATTCAATCAAAAGGCAATTGCACACCTGAAACCACCAGTTTAACCATGCCTATTTCAGTTTTACAATTATATCTGATGCTAAAAAGATCTTAGAATATCTTTCTCCCATCCTTTGAAATTTGTAAATGAGCAAGCTATTACCTCTGAATTAAGTTATTGCAATAGGAAATGGACAGATGGTGAATATCATATAGCCTAAGCAATTAGATAGTCTAGTCCTGTGTTTAATTTGTAGTTGCTTGTGTCAAATATAATTTTTCTGCCAAAAACTCAGGAGAGATATTTTAATTAGACTGATTCCAAATTTGTAGCAGATTATGTGAGCAATCAAAAACAGAACATAATTGTGTGACTATACCCCCAGATGACACACTGGGTCAAATGTCAGATCACATTGTGCTAAGCATCAACTTATTCTAAAATTGTTCTGTCATAAATGAAAAATGTGATTTGACCCCTTGCTGAGTGGCCTCTTTTGGCCCACTCTCTCCAGCTGTTTCCTGCTTGATCACTCTCAGCATACCTGGTTAGGTGTGCCCTCATAGTTATCAATCAAACATGGAGGAATCAAAGGCTGGCATGGGTTCCCTGCTTGAGCCCACAGGATGTAAAAATTAGTCCTCTGCTATTTTGTCCTGTTTAAAAATAAATGTAAGAATCTTAAATATGTAGGAAACAAACAAAAGCCTTGTCTTGAAATAATTTGTGGAACCTGTGCAGCAATTAATGCCTTATACTGTAAAACAGGCACCCCACCAGCTTTAACCAGCTCACAGGGCAGTCTCTTTAAAAGTACATGTATCCCGGGGAAATAAACATAGCAAACACATCAGAGTTCAATTGAACCTGAGGTGTGATGGAGGCTCCAAAGTGGTGAAGGAAAAATCAAACATCTACATGGCTTGGTTTTCATTTCCTTGAATGCCACAGCAGTACAGAGAATGTTCCTTTTTCCTGGAGTTTCTTCCAACTTTGGCGGTATAACCATACACAGAGCAAAGGTTACTTTCAGTGAACAAAAGTCCAGGAAAGGCCCCATCTATCCAAGATAAGTCGTCTCACATCGAGGATTCCTCCCTTGTTTGTTTAGAAATTGTCTCTCTTTGAATACTTCCAATCTCTATACCCTTCTGTCCAAACATGAGGAATCATATGGCCTTTTAAAGCTCATCATGTGGTGAATACCAGGAGTGATACAGGTGCTGGATTCTTCAATGAATAGATGTTCTTAGAGGGAGGTAACATCCAAAATGAATAATTCCAAAGCAGTCATTTCTCTGAAGAAAGCATGGCATTTGAATGGGTAGATATCACCCTTCTCTTTTCTCTTATAGTTTTTCTCCTCCATACATTTTCCATATTTGAAAAATAGTCACTAGAGGAGACTAAGCAGAAGCCAGAGTCTTCGGAGTATAGAAAACCAATAAAGTTTTCCTTTTTGATGTTGCTGATGTTGTAGAGTGTTTACTTGGAAAAATCCAAACAAAATGCAAGACAATCCTGGCCTGTGGCCTCAGAGTCCTGTGTTTAAAACCTAACTGTGGGGCTGAGCCCCGGTGGCATAGTGGTTGAGTGCGGGACTACAGCCCTCTGGCTTGGTGGTTCAAATCCTGCAGCAGCTCTCAGGAGCATGGCTGGGTGGCTTCCACAACCACCAGAGGACAGTGATGCCCCCCCCAGAAAACAAAAACAAACAAGAAAAATGAAACCGGAGTTCATTTACATCATATCCTGTTACTTAAACCTTCTGGAGCTCAGTCTACTGATTTATTAAATGGGAATAAATATTATGAGATTTCCTATGTGCACTGGGAAGGTAATGAGGAAAGTAGGGGGTGGGGGAGGGAAGGATCATTTATTGCCCATAGCTTGGCCACAGCTCAAAGTGCTAAGTGAAAGTTCTTAGAACATTCTTTTCCTTTTTAAATCATTTTGGTTGGGGCTAATACAACTCTTATCACTATCCATATATCCATCCATTGTATGCCAAACACATTTGTACATTTGTTGCCATCTTCATTCTCAGAATATTCACTTTCTATTTAAGCCCTTAGTATTAGCTCCTCATTTCCCCCCTCCCTCCCTGTGCACCCTCCCTCATGAATCCTTGATAATTTATAAATTATTATTATTTTGTCATATCGTACACTATCCGTTGTCTCCCTTCACCCATATCCCTATTGTTCCTACCCCAAAGGAGGATATTATATGTAGATCCTTATAATAGGTTTCCCCTTTCTACTCCACCTTCCCTCCACACACCTGGTATCGCCGCTCTCACTCTGGTCTTAAAGAGATCATCTGTCCTGGATTCCCTGTGTTTCTGGTTCATATCTGTACCAGCATACATCCTCTGGTCTAGCTGAATTTTTAATATAGAATTGGAATCATGATAGTGGAGGGGGAGTTGTGGGAGAAGCATTTAAGAACTAGAGGAAAGTTGCATTTTCCTCACTGCTACACTACACCTTGACTGACTCGTCTCCTCCCCTTTACCCTTATGTAAGGGGATGTCGCTTCAACTACAGATGGGTTTTGGGTCCCCAATCTGTACTCCTCCTCATTTATAATGATATAATTTTTAGCTCTTTGGTGCCAGATCCCTGATCCCTTTGACACCTCATGGTCACACAGGTTGGTGTGCTTCATCCACTTGAGATTTGTTGCTTTTGAGCTAGATGGCCACTTGTTTGTTTTCAAGCTATGAAGACCTCAGATGCTTTATCTTTTCGTAGCCAGGAACCATTCGCTTTCTTCACCACATTTGCTTATGCACACATTTGTCTTCAGTGATTGTGTCAGGAAGATGAGCAACATGCCAATTTAATAGAACAAAACATGTTTGCATTGAGGAAGTACTTGAGTGGAGACCCAATATCCATCTGCTACCTTAATATACCCTGTAAGTATATGCATGTAGATCTATTTCTCCATCATATATAAATATATATACCTGTTCATATACATATGAATTATATAAATTATGTATATAAATTATATAACATATATAGATAATATAAATTTATAATTTATGTTATTAAAACAGGTAGATTATAAATTATATTATTATAATTTATAAATTACATATAATTTATTGATATAATTTACCAATTCACATTGCTGTATTTAGATCTTTATAAATGCCCTTTGCTTCCTATTTTTTTCCTTTCGCTTTCCTCTTGTCCCACTATCATGCTCAGCCTTCATTTGGGTCTCAGCAATTTCTCTCAATTACATTACCCTTGACCAAACCCTTGCCACTGATTTTTAATCACTTATTAGAACATTCTTAGAAAATCAGACTAGAAGCAAATTGCAGTTTATGAGGCACAATTTTTTAAAGATTTTTTTTCATTTTATTGGGGGCTTATACAATACTTATCACAATTCACACATACTTCCATTGTATCAAGGATATTTGTATATTTTTTGCCATCATCATTCTCAAAATATTTTCTTTCTACATGAGCCCTTGTTATCAGCTCATGTACTCCTCCTCCCCCACCAACTTTACTCCTTCAGGATCTCTTGATAATTCATAAATTATTATTTCTTCATGTCTTACACCATCATTCTCATTTAGCTATCAGATCACACCTGAAAATATCAGCTAATATCAACTTAACATTGGTTTTGTCCATGATACATTGAGAGGTTCATTTTAATCACAAAAACAGTTGAAAATATTTTAAGATGGAGCCATTTCACACTATAGGATAAATTCAATACAGATTTGAAATAAACTTAGCTATAATTATGGATATAATTATATATAGCACATATCTTACTATTGTAAATTGGACTTTAGTGGACATAAAGTTGGCAAAAGAATGCATGAGATGTAAAACAACATAACAAGTAATTGAATCAAACAAACTGTCTATGAAAATAGAAATGACATTCCCAACCACACTGAACACCTTTAATGTAGGGAACTACAAATCTTCATATTTGAAAGTCCCTTAGTGGTCATCCAACCTAGACAAATATCTAAAGCACATTATAATTTTAAGTGTACATGAAGATTAGACTTATTATTCTTGTTTCCCAGATAATCCTTTTAAAATATTTTCACTCAATTTTGGCATATATATTCACATGTATAAATTCAAATACCTGTGGTCATATATAAATGTTCTTCTGGAGTACTTATTTTCTTTTATATTTGTGTGGTTTTTCTTCCGCCCCCTGGTACCATCCTGCAGATACTTCAGTGTTACTCCGCTACAAAGCAACCCAGATTAACAGCTGTATATTTACTCCCAAGTGTTTCTCTAAGTTTAAATAATCTTGCACAGATACACATTTGCTGACATAGAGAGGGGACTGCAAAAGGTACATAAGGCAACTTGGATTGACCAGAAATCTTAATTGACATACAGTTATTCAATTTGACGAGACCTATTGAAAGACAAATCACTTTCATGATGATATCTGCTATGAATAGATAATCAATTGGAAGGTAGCCTTCTTGAGGATGTGTCTTACTTCCAATATGGACACTCTGACAAAGTTTGCTTGTTTTTGCTGACTGTCGATTCAGCAACTGCATCTGATGCTAGTTCTTTGGATTTGAACAGCTTGCCATACTGCCTGCTAATCTTGAGTGTCATTAACAGTGTTCCATCTTTCTTGATGACCTACTTTCATTTTCCTCAGCAGCCCACAGTCTGCCATCTAACCTTCTGGTCTTGGCTTCCAACCCAACTTCTGACCTGGAGATTTGAAACTTACCAGTCCGTACAATTATATATGTATTTCCTTGAGATAAATTTTTCTGGTGTTTCACTGGCTTTACTTCTCTAGAGTACCAAGCTGAAGACATTATTTCAAAAAGTTCGTGGGAAATGGGATTTTTCCATTAATTTTTTCAAACATTCTCATATATACATACGTGCATAGATTTCTTTTTTTTTTTTTTAGTATTTGTTCTATAAAAATGGGGTCATCTTGTGACAATATCCAAAGATGCTTTGGTTTATACCAGTTCAATCCAATCATTAGCCATCTTCTACATATAAATCTAACAGTTCTAATCTAATCTAATCTAATCTAATCTAATAGTAGGGTGATGTTTGTCACCCTACTAGAAAGGCAAACTAGTATATATTAGGAATGTTTTCAAAGCAATACCTAAATAAAAGAACTTTAAAGGCAATCTTTTAAAAACTTATTTTGCAAATAGAAGTTCATCAAAAAGATGGATTTTCCAACTTCTTCATTCTTTTCACTAGGTTCTTTTGCTGCTCCTGCTGCACTGTTCTGTCCACAACAATAAATGCTCAAAGGTTTCTAGGTACAGCTTTTAGCTAAAACCTGAGCATAGTGAGGGAAGAGGAAGCAAACATGCTGACTGAAAATGGAAAGAAGAAGACAAGAAAGAAAGAGGAAAGAAAAAAGTCTGAAAAGTCTCTATAAATGAATGTTTGAAAACCCAAGAGAAACAAAACAAAGGCTCCACCTCACTTTGGTCTAATGATGGTCACTTGTCACTATCTCAGTAGTCATGGTGTCTAACTCTTTCTTGTCTCATTTGGTGTCACAAGAATTAATCTCCAATAGAATTATTGAGCCATCAGTTTCCCATTGCTCATTTTATGACTTCTTCTCAGGACCTCCTTTCCCCTCTGAGGCTCCCCATGTACCCAAGTTCTTAAATTCTTTCCCAACAAAACCTGCTGCAAAGAAGAAGAAAAATGATAGAACACATTCACATTAAGATCTAAACTAATGATAAGATCTTTAAACAGCATTTCTCCAGTCTTATTTGCATTTTATGAGAACTAAATTCATTTCTTATTTTAAAAAATGCAACACTATAGAAAGGTTGCCCAGCATTAGGGAAGAATAAAATCATGTGGCAATGTTGTGGAGTCCTTCAGCTTTCTTGAACTCCCAGGTAAACCTAAAAGATGATCCTGAAAATTCTTTGTGAACAACCTGAGAGTTAGACAGTCTATGGGTGTGACTTTCCACATAAGCCAGTCATAAAACCTTAAAAAATAGCTTAGCATATCTGATTCATATCAACCGTATATAGGGTTTCTAAAGGTTTACAGGAACAGAGAGGCTCAACTTTCTCCCAAGGAACAGTTAGTGGATTTGATGCATCAATCTGGTAGGTGCTACCTGCAGTGCCACTAGGGCTCCTTGTCTAGGTTCCAGTTGCCTCATTTGTAAAATGAGGATCTTCAATGAGGTGAGTGACTTCAATGCCACTTCTAGCTTTAACATATTTCAAATGCATGATGTCAGTAGCCCTTCTGGCAGACTGGCATGATCATCTGGGCATTGCTGGAGAGAACAGGGTTGTCTCTGTACCACAAAGGACTTCTGGGTTAAAAGCGTCTACTTGTCAGTAGCAACCTCTTACTTTGCTATTCTGGAACTTTCAAGTCTTTGGACATTTTATATTTGCTAATAATTTTTTCTTAGTGTGTAAACCACCTCCAAAAAACTCGTCGTCATTGAGTTGATTCTGACTCATAATGATCCTTTAGGACAAGGTAGAACTAACTGTATTCCTGAGTTTCTGAGGCACAAACTCTTTTACAGGAGTGGAAATCCTCTTCTTTCTTTCAAAAAGAGTCTAGCAATTTTGCACTTGTGGTTTGCAGCCCATCGTTTTACCCATTACAGCTTCAGGGATCCATCACTGACCACCCCCCTGCCCCAGGGAACACCAAGGCAGGGTTAGCTTTCAGAGCACCCAAACTCTTATCAAGAGATAATGGCACAAGGTAGTTTCAAATACAAAATCTAAACCTATTCTGCTTAAACTCTCCCTTATACGCAGTAACTGCTCAGCTAACCTGAGACATACTCTCTTCTACCACCTTACATTCTGCAGCTCTCTGCCTGTTCCATCACACATACTCCCACCCATCCCCCGCCACACACAAACATTCACATTTTCTCTGATTCTGTCTCTCTTTCCTCAAATACATGTGTGCACATGCACCAAAAATCAATTAAACTTCTGCAAATAAATGCAGCTTGTTTTAGTTGCTCTGGTGAGGGATGCTTAAAAGTCCACATCTGCCCAGATGTGAAACAGAAAACACACCTTGTGTTGCAAATCAGCCTCTGGGAACTAAAACCAAACAATGTCAGCAATCCCTTCTTCAGACCCAAAAGGTTCTTGTAGAAATGTGGATCACGTTCAGTGCGACAGGGGAGGTAACAATTACACTAGGGTTGAGATGACTCATTTAAATAGCGTAATTCAAATATCCTATTC
The DNA here is from genome assembly GCA_004026705.1 of Nesogale talazaci. NCBI lineage: Eukaryota > Metazoa > Chordata > Mammalia > Afrosoricida > Tenrecidae > Nesogale > Nesogale talazaci. Next base: position 99,593 of record PVJH01004663.1, read on the forward strand.
ATCTTGCACAATAATCAAACTCCTGAAGGGTTACTACACTCTTTGCAGGAGGGGAAATGTGACACAGGGAGAAAATGCTGAGAAATTACATAGCCTGGATGGGCAGAGACCAGAAGCTGGAGGGAGTCAGGGAGATGGGGAGACTGCCTGCCATAAAAATGAGCTGTGATGATCAGCTTCCGTGGAGCAAACAGGGAAATTACCCTCTGCTACTCTCCCAGAGTGCTCACTGTCTTCTTATAAAAGCACATGAATGGCAGGATCTACTTGAATGAATGGATCTACTTCATGGTCAAATGTACTGAGTGTCTACTATGTGCTTGCATTGGGATGCAAAGAAAAGACAAAATTCTTCTCCTTGAAAATGCCCTCATATGAGAGTAAATGAAAAAAATACTACTGCAAAATCATAGAAACCTTGCTAAACAAAAATATCAAAATGTGAAGCTATCATTTTTCAATATATCTTCAATAAGTCCAAATATTTCTGGAGACAGTGCTTTCATCTCTCTAACCTTTCCCAGAGAAATTCTGTGCTCCTCCATTTGCACCATGTCAAAACAACAATTTTGACTTCCTTCCGGGTCTCAAATCATGTTCCTTTAATGTTAAACTACTTTGTTGGAATATAGTTCACCTATCAAATAATTCAATAGTTCAGTTATATTAATAACAGATGTACAATCATCTCTAAATCAACTTTAGGACATTTATTTTCCTCATGCATCATCTGCTCTGCCCTTCCCCATCATTTCTCTCACTCTACCCCTCAAAAATCCACCAATGCAGTCATTGTCTCTATAGCAATAGCCATCTTGGATTTCATATACAGAAATTCCTAGAAAACAAAATATGGAAAAACAAAACAATACACACTGAACTCTGCATAATGGCAAGGCTAACATAGATGACTGCTTATTTGAGGACAAGTCATTAAGACCCCAGATGCTTTTCTTTCTAATACCTGGGCATTGTCTAGTTTCTTCACTACACTTTGATATATAACACCAATATTTTCAGTGACTTCCTCATGAGGTTAAACATCAAGCAGAGTTATGTAATGTGAACTAATTGTTCTCAGATTGGGGCTAGAAAAAAATGTAAGCCCCAAATCCGTTCATATATCTATGATTGATATCTATCCCTGGTTTACTTTCGAGGCATCATTATCATTTTAAATTAGAGAACATTATCAATCATTCGCCAAGGGCATAAGTTAGTTCTATTGATAGTGTCATTAATTTAGCTAATGGTGTGGAATTTAAGACACCTTTGAATTATACAATTGTAGGCCAGCTATGAACTTCAATATACGAATCATTGACTTGTACAGATTAAATTCTTAAGTGACTGGACACAACACAAACAATGGGAGTTGGTGATAAAGCAAAACTTCCAATAACATTTATTCACAACAGTGGAACCATTGTGAATGGTTCCAGTTTTCCAGATGAATATCTGCCATAATAAAACCAGGAGAGCATTAAAGTAATAAATATAAGATAATCCTGAGTCACCAGTCATCAGGCACCCTCAAGGCAAGACTTCCACACCAAATTCCATAACCTTGGAAGACAGCAGTCACCTGCCTCTGAAATACTAGGGAATTTCAGCCTTACAACCAAGGGTCACTGGTGAGTTTGTGGTAAAGCCCAGTTCACCTGGTGAGGTTTCCACATCAAGTCCTTCTGATGTGGCCTATGGGGAATGATGTGTACCTCAACGGAAGAGTCCAAGGTTCCATCCTTATATAGTCCATGGCCTGGATCACCAAGCAATGAGATCTGAATAGCAACTAGGTCTAAAATGCCAATCAGAGGGCTGAGTCCCTCTGGCATAGTGGTTGAGTGCTTGACTGTGGCCCACTGGCTTGGCAGTTCAAATCCAGCAGGAGCAAGGCTGGGTAGCAACCACGACCACCAGAGGGCAGTGATGTCCCCAAAAACACAAAACAAAACAATAAAATGTCAATTAGGAACAGGGTACTGGACATATTCTTCCCTTCTATATAAATATTGTTAGGTGTTTTTTTTCTCAATAGGAGATTGCTTCTCCTTATTGACTCACCAACAGAAATGTAACAGCCTTCTCCAAGTAACTTTCTTGAATTGAATTTCCAATAAGATTCTCTTATCATTTCGGGGGGAGTATCTCAGCACAATGTTCTCAGAGTTTAGGGGGAAGGGAGTCTGAAGAGGCAAAACCAGGGCAGGTTTCCCAATGAAATTCTTATAGGACAGGTCTTTCTACCCCTTAAGAATGAGCAAGTGTATTGTCAGGATGGGGTTAATTCCTCATCTCACATTCCAACTTTACTAGCTTTTTACTCAAACCATGCTGTTTTCCATTTTCTTTTCATTGCCATTTTCAATTTTCTTCATGAGTATCCCATATCCTTCTAGAAATTCTATTAACTTATCCCTTTGGAATTAAAAAAAAATTTTTTTATAACCTCCTGACATGATCTCTTTGCCTTCACTTTAACTGGACAAGCAGATCCTCTCAGAAGCCACTCCTTTGATTCAACCCCATTTAAAGTAACTCTAACAAGATCGTCACATGTATTACTGGGGCTGCTTATGTACAGACACTCACTGATCTTAGATGTATGTCTAAGCATGTCATGATTGGAATAAACCCATGCACATTTAAACTATGGCCCTAAGAACAGTACTTTTAGGCTTGCCTTTGTAATAGTAGGGAAGACAGATGAGGAAAGTTATGGGGAATGGCAAACAAACAAATGTGCCCTGTGTTAGTAGCGTAGATAACCTCCCATTAATCAATGAATTCCATCTAAGAGTGTCAAGGCAGGCCTCAAACACAAAAAGTGCCTTGCAAGGTAAGTGACATTTCTCAGATCATTAGAGGGCCATTTAGACCAATATAAAAGACCATAAACAAGAAGATGTGATGAATCCTTAGGAGCTAGATGGAATCTGTTCTCTTTTCCTTTCCCCATCTCTCCATATATTTTAGACTTTGCCTCTGAGCATGTGCCCTGTCTCCTGTTGTCAGGGCTCTGACCTCAGGAGTCTCACTCTCTGCCTGAACTCCTTATCTCTCTGTGAAGCTACACTAAAGTTTCAGGCAGAATGAGGTGATCAGCCCTGTCCCAAGTGGCCCTGTGGTCAAGATGAACTCTTTCTCCAGTAAAAGAAAAACAGACAAGCAAAATATGGCTTCTGCCTTCCGAGATCTTGTGAGCTCAAAAGCCTATAACAGAGCAAGATGCACAAAAGAAGCATTGCTCCCTCATGAAAAAGGCATCAGAGATCAGGGGCCATATCCAAAAGAAAGTTCCACCTTGCTCACACTGCATAGCTCTTCCCATTCCAGACTCCCTCCACTGCATTGCCTTAATCCATGTGTTAATCTGGGTAGACAAGAGAAACAAATTCATAAACAAGCATATGGATATAAGGGAAAACTTTATATATAAGAAAAGTGGAACATTGAGAAAGTGTCCCAACTCAGTCCAGTCCAAGGTCATGAGTCCGATCTTAGCTCATTTGTCTGATCCCAGTCTATAAAATCTCCTTCCATCTCCCGAAGTACATGCAATGACATCAGGACAATCACAGGTCAGTGGGTACAGAGTCTTGCGTATCCAGCGGCAGTATAAGCATGCGCTGGCATGCCTCCTTATTTCCAAGGCACAGGGTCCATCAGCAGTATCTATTGGTGGTAGAAGCATCTCAGTGCTGGCAGGGGTCTCTCTGTGGCTTTTTCAACTTCTGAGGTCTGGTTCCACCTGGTTGAGCCTGTGTGGCTTCTCCTCTGGCTCCTCCAGTTCCTAGGACTCAGGGTCTATGGGGCGCCATTGTGTCTTGTAAGGCGAGCATCTTCAAGGAACGGAGTCAAGTCTCTCACCTCCACCGGGAAAATACTGCGAGATTTCCCAGCATACTCAGAGAAAGCGATGCCCACCCTGAGGTCTCATTGGCAGTCTCCAGATTGACGGGCTAGACTCCATACCTAGATGCTCAACATGAAATTGACACCAAAGTACATGACCGCCACAATCCAACCCTAATCATATTTTATTTCTTGAACTTGAGGATGGTCCCATCCTTTTACTTCCTTATTTACTACCATCTGCCTTGGGAGAGAATATGGCGGCAAGAGAGGACACGCACTTCAACTTCAGGCAGAAACTTCAGTTGTTCTTGAAGCCCAGCTGCAGCAGGAGGAGGGCTTGATGGGGAGGTCAGAGAAGATGATGGAATTGTACTGTTCCAAGACACAGGTAGTCCTTAGTGAGCTTTGACTCTGTGGCTTTTGAGTCACTGTGGGCTCATCTGTTGCTGCACTCAGCTCTAAGCTTCATAATGGTCCTGAAAAATCCACAGTTTTCTCCCCTTGCTATCCTCCCCAGTCTGTTCCTTTTTCCTTAAAATCCCTTAAACAACTCTGGGACTCCACATGCTTCCTGAAGGAGGGGGCTTTCCAATGGATCTGCTAGACAAATTATATTTAAACACATGAATTGTGAATAAAGACAGGGAAAGAAAGTGTGTGTGTTCCCATACAGGAACTAAAGGGTATGTGCCAAAGGGATGTTAGGGACCTTGGAGGGCAGAGGCTTGAACTGTCATTTGTCATTTGTAGTTGTGTAGAGATCACAGCCATGAAGATATAGTAGGTCTGTGGTAGGGCAGGGAAGGGACCAGGACGGACGCGAGTCCTTGGGCATGACTAGCATATCTTAAAAAAAATGTTGGCCAGGAATTCAGGGACCCTGACTTGGAACTCAAAATGTGGACTCAAGGAAGTTGGTGAACTTGGGACTTCAGTAGGATCATCTATGAAATGAAAGGGATGTGTTTTGTATAGAGTCACCCAATTTGAAGTGCCAGCTAAATCGTGATCAGAACATGATTCTTTGTTCTTTGATGTTTGATACCTGATTCCCTCGACACTTTGTGATCACACAGTGCTTGTTCCATGTGGGCTTTGTTGCGTCTCAGCAAATGGCCACTTGTTTATGTTTAACAAGAAAGTGTGTGAACTTGGGACTCCAGTTGACTCATCTAAGGAATCAAAGGCATGACCTTCGTGTAGACTCTCCCAGTTTAAAGATGGCGAGGCGTGTATAAGAGTCCTGGTGGGACTTGATCAAGGGTAATGTAACCGGAGAGAATTACTGAAATCCAAATGAATACTATTCATGATAGTGGGACAAGAAGAAAGTAAAGGGAAATAGAGGAAAGAACTAGGAGGTAAAGAACATTTATAGAAGTCTAAATACAGCCATGAATATTTGTAAATATATTTATATATGATGGAGAAATAGATGTATATGGATATATTTACAGGTTTAGTATTAAGGTTGGACCTCCACTCAAGTACTCCCTTGAGTGAAAGAACACTTTGATAGTCCATGATGCTCACCTTCCCAACATGATCGCTGAATACAAAGCGGGGGCATAAGCAAACGTGATGAAGAAAGCTGATGGCGCCTGGCTCTCAAAAGATACAGCATCTTTCTCAGGTCATCGTTCCCTTCATCTGAAAAATGCTGACAAGGATACTGTACTTGCTTTGCCCTGCTGCTGCATGAGGCTCATGATGGGTAAGGGAAGTTTAGGTGTGTGTGTGTGTGTGTGTGTGTGTGTGTGTGTATGAAAATGGATGGCGACTGGGAAACATCTTTTCAGTTAGAGCAGACACTATTCACTGCCATCGAGCCAGTTCCCACTCCCAGTAACCTTAAAGGACAGAGCTGAATGGTCCCCATGGGATTCCAGCACTGTAGCTCTTGACCAAAGCAGAAAGACTCACCTTTCTCCTGTTGAGCGGCTGGTGGATTCCAAATGCTCCCCTTGTTAACCACAAGGTTAACAGACAAAACCATTCAACAGGCCTTTTCCTTGCACAAAAGGCCAGTTAAGATATGTGTGTTTGGGGGGTGTGGGTAAGGGAGAATCTGGAAAACATCCTGGGATCTAAAGTGAACATCTTTTTTTTTTTTTTTTAGTTCATTGGGCAAAATATATCACTTGATACCTAATGATCCTTTCCAAATACGTAGTGCTGAAAATGAAGATGTGTTATTAGGGAAAGAGAGAGACAACTGCAAAAGTCCAGAAGGCAATAAAACCCCAAGTAAACTTTTGATTCCTAACTCGGACTGATCTAGACTTTTGGAAAGGAAGAGCTATCAGTGAGGTATGCAGGTAACCACCTGCTGGGAGATTCACGGAGAAGTTGAGAAACAAGCAGACCGCACAACTGCCGCCAGGTGCTGGCCAAAGTCATCAAGATCTCACGTGCTCCCAAATGTTGTCTACACTGCATCAGTTTGGGTGGCTTCCAGAGACCGGTGACAACAAACACATGGTCTGTGTTCAGACTCCCATTTATGAGGCTCTGCTTTAGTTCTTAAAACAATCCCTTTCCCCACCCTTTCACCCCAGCTCTGTTTACCTGTCCCAGGGTGTATAGTCCTCCCATCGCCTTTTGGTGAAAATCTGCATTCCATATAAACAGTCTGTCAGAGCGTGGCTTCTTTTCTCTCCTCTCTCAGAGCCTCTTGTTCCACAGTCACAGCAGTCATCATGCCCCCATCACCCAGGGCAGCCTGACACCAAAGTGCATGCACTGACAGTGACACCATAGTGTGTTTCAAAGGCCTGAATGGGAGAACAAACTGGAGTGAATGAATGAATGAGCATTCACACTCTGAACTATTCTTTCCACGTAGAATACCCTCTCCTTTGATTTTCAAGTTTTCTTAAGTTTCAAGCCCCCTCTGGCAGGCATTTGAGATTTCTCAAGTCTCCTCTGGCAGTGATTTCCTTATTGAGGCCCATTCAATTCTGAGTATTTGCTGACACTCTGCGTTTTTTTAGGTCTTATGTATACTCAGGATATCTTAGAGAACTGTCATCTTGCCTTACACCCAGAAAGTCTGCTGCCATCATATAGGCTCCCTATAAACTCTCTTCTTATGACTCTCATTGTCCTGAACCTTCCTTGTTTCCCAAGTCTCCCCTTTTTCTGCTTTCCTTTTGCTCAGCATGACCTTCTGGGGGAGTGAGTGCAGGACTTCTAACTGGTCCTCACAATCACCTACAAACAAACAAACTCACCTAATGGCTCTGTGCACACACCGTTGTGTAATGATGACACAGAACCATTATAAGGGTCACCATGACAAAAAAGGACTAAGGATCAGGCGAAGGACATTGACTTTCCCATATTCTTTGGAGATTGACTTTGAACCTGACATTTTATTTGATTTTTAAAAAGAAATGGATGGACATTGATGCCCAAGGTTTGCTTCTACAAATTGTTATCCAATATGTCTAAGAAGTGTCATCAGCATATAGACTTTGTTTAAAACTATAGATGATTTTGAGATAAAGGCAAGGATGGGATCCAGGAGACTGAAAGGTAAAAGTGATGGCGTGTGTGTGTCTGTGTGTCTGTGTGTACATGTGTGTCTGTGTACGGGTGTACAGGAAGGTGTGTAGGTACGAATACCCCTGTGGAAGATGAGAGCTCCGACAGCTAACGAAGGACAAAAGCAAAACAAGAAACCAATTCTGTGCATCCACTGTTTTACCTTTTCCTTTGCCCTCTTCCCAGACCTTAGATCAGTCTGCATGAGCTCTGTGTCTTCTGCAATGGAGGGTTAGAATGAGACACATTTCCCATTGGATGGTGTGGTAGTGACATAATCTCATGTCACTTTAAGGATTCCAGTGGAGAGGTGAAACCTTGGCTGTCAATCAGGATATAGCCAATGAGGCCTGGTGTGGGCATGACTTTCTCCTGAGGATTCTGGGAACTCCTGTATTCCTCTTTGGAGGTAGGAGACACTCTCTCAGCTCACTCCCTGTGAGACATCTTTGTGGAGAAGACCCAGAGAAAGAGGCTAATGGCAGTCAGAGTCTCAGAACCGGAAAAACCACATAGAGACCCCTTCCAGCACTGAGATGCTTACAATCCTCTGGGTCCACAAGACTTCCCACTCACTGTGATCTTCCTGCACCCAGCACCATTGTATGTGTTTGTGAGTCTGAGGAGGACTGTATATATTGGTATTGGACATATGGGTTAATATCAAACATAGGGACTTGATCTGGACTGAGCTGGAAAGTGTTTTCGGTGTTCCATTGCTCCTGTATATAAAACTCTTTCCTATACACATATGTGTGTCTCTGGATTTGTTCCTCTAGACTACCCAGGCTAACACAAATAGCTGGCAACTTAAGGTCAATAAGCATGGATTCTGGAGCCAGTCAGTCGATGGCGGCTATGTGACCTTGTGCACTTCTCTTTCCTTCCATTTCTTCATTAGGACCCAGCTCATGTGAGAATTCAATGTATTGTTATGTCCAGATTACTTGGACTTTTGCTTAGCATGGAGAAAGTATAGTAATCTGTATCTATTAACACAAAGAGAGAAAGGAGATGAGCCCTTAGTTCTTGCCTAGGCTCAGAGAATCACCACCTCCTTCCTCTGTGCCTCTGCAGTGTCCTGTTCCCCTCACAATTGGGGCATACCATGGTGTTATGCTTCCGTCTGCATGACTTTGGCATTAATTCCCTAAGGGAGGCACTGCATTGTGTTTCATTTTTGTTCTTCCTCACACACGTAATAGGGACCTTCGTGTACCAATCAGGTCAAGTTTAAAAGTCCAGCCTGTCACACAGGTCACACTAAACTGCGGGAGAGTGGGCCAATAGCAGAGTAGTAGGGGAGAAAATTCTAAGGGTCAAAACACTAGTCTCAGTTACAACAGCCATGTAGACATCTCCAAATGGCTACCACCTAACCTTTTCCCCCTGGGGTCAGCTAGAGCACAAACATTCCTAAACCATTAGAGCAAACCCATTGCTGACTGACAGCAACCCCTTAGAAGAGAGCAAAACTGTCCCACTTGGTTTGGGGGGATGATGTTTTCACCAGAGCAAAACTTTACTATCTCCGTTGAAACTCCAGGTTGCACAGACAGGTGCACTGACATTCACTTCTTCTCTTCCAAAATTCATCATCATGCTTCTAGCTGATGATCCTTCTTCTAGTATTACCCATTTGCTGAGAAGGTGCAGTGAAAATTCTAAATGACTCAGTTGGAATGTCTCCAGGAATTCACCCTGACCTGTCCTGTGTAGGCTCGTGGGACTCACCTTCAGTTTAATATCCACCCCCTGCCCACTTCCCACAACATTGACATCCGCTGTCTCCTCATCTGGGAACTCGTTGGAAATGAATCCGGTCTTCACTTTCCTGTTTCAGACTTCCAGGTTTTAGTATCATTTGGGACACAGAATAGAAGTACCCCAAATACATATGGAATCTGATTCTTATTCCCCAATATTCTCAGCTGATGGTCTTTGATACCCCAACAGAAAGCAAAGGAGGTATTCACTTGGTAGAAACACTCACTTGTTTAATCAATCTATATTCTTAGTGGGTCATCAAAGAATTTAGTTGATATGAAGAAGAATGTGGTATTATGATTGAAGGAAGGCTTGTTTTAAAACCTTTGAAATGGAGGTGGAGCTTGCTTGCTGAAAGTGTGGAGGATTTAAAGAAATTGCTTATGAAGAGTGGGGATTGTAGCCTTCAGTATGAATTAAGAACCAGTATAAAGAAAACCAAAATCCTCACTACTGTACCAATAGATAATGTGATAAATGGGGAAAAGGTTGAAGGTGTCAAGGATTTTATCTTGCTTGGATCCACAGTCAATACTCATGGAAGTGGCGGTCAAAAAATCAATGTTCACGTTGCATTGGGAAAATCAACTGTATAAGACCTCTTGAGAGTCTTGAAAGGCCAGGGTGTTACGTTAAAGACAGAAGTGTGGTATTTTCCATTACCTTGTAGGCATTTGTGCCCAATAGTGATTACGCATCTTGCTGCTATCTTCATGGTCAATAATGAGAAACCTCCACCACCTGCCCCTCCAGAGAAAGACGGGGCTTTCTTCTCCCACAGTTACAGTCTGGGAAGCCCACCGAGGCTTGCTATGACTCAGCTTTGACTCCATGGCAATGAGTTTGGCTTGGGGTTGTTTGCAAATGAAATTCAGACCTTGAAGAAGGGAAGATTATAGAAGAGTGCTTCGCAACCTTCCTAACGCCACAACTCTTTAATACAGTTCCTCATGTTGCGGTGAGCTCTCAACCAGAAAATCATTTCTGTTACCACTTCATTGCTGTAATTTTCCTACTGTTACAAATCATCATGTAAATATCTGATAGGCAGCATGCATTTTATTGTGGCAAGTCGAACATCATTAAAGCATGGTGATTCATCACAAAAGTAATATGCAATCTGTGTTAGTCCAGGTAGACTAGAGGAACAAATTTCATAGACATGCATATAGTATAAGGAAAAGGTTTATATATAAGAGAAATAGGACATTAAGAAAGCATCCCAATCCAGTCCAGTACAAAGTCATAAATCCGATATTAACCATTTGCCCGAAATCAGTCTATAAAGTCTCCTTCCGACTCACGAAGTCACAGGTCAGTGGGTGCTGAGTCCCAGTGCTGGCAGAGGTCTCCCCATGGCTCCTTGCTTACTGGGCTCAGGGTTCATCAATAGCAGAAGTAATTCATCGCTGGCAGAAGTCTCCATGTGGTCACCCCAGCTTCAGAGTTCTGGCTCCATCAGGGCAAAGACGTGTGGTCTCTTCGATGGCTCTTCCAGTTTCTCGGATGCTGCCATCTTGTCTTGTCCATGATTAATTGTCTCCAAGACTAACTCCCAACAAATGGGGAAGATAGCTTCTCATCTTCATGAGGGAAATATCGCGAGATTTTCCAGATGTATCAGGAGAAAGCCATGCCCACACAGAGGCCTCATTGGCTACTCAATGGCTATCTCCAGATTAACAGGCTAGACTCCACCCCTACATTTCAGTCATAAAGTTAACATAAGCACATGACTGTCACATAATCATATATTCTGAAATATTTATTTCTAATGACAAATCAATGAAATTTTGTCTGGAAGCTTAGTATAACAGTTTTCATGCCAGGTACTCACATGTGGGCATATCTGCATGTGGATGGACCGCCTGGAGACAGATAGAGAAGCAGTGTCTCTGTTCCTAAAACCATCAGAAATATATGTTTTCCAATGGTCTCAGGCGAAACCTGTGAAAGGTTTATTCGAACACCCCCTACCCCCGCAAAGGGGTCATAGTCCATAAGTTGAGATTCGCTCTAGAAGAATCCATGCATTTGAACTGTGGTGCTGCAAAAGAATATTGAAAGTACTGAGGACTGTTAAGAAGACAAATCAATCTGTCTGGGAAGAAGTCCAGGCAGTGTTCCTTAAAGGCGAGGATGGCCAGCCTTCCTCCGACACATTTTGAACATATGACATCATGCTTGGTACAGTAGAGGGACCGTGGAAAAGAGGAGAACCCTTAAAGAGCTGAATTGACACCTTGGCTCCCACAAACAGAACCAAACGGACCCCAAGAAGGACGCAGGACTGCCCAGGAGTGCCTAAAAGACCACAGGTGGGAACCAATCAATGACACCTCACAACAGTGACCAATCGGCTATCTATGAAGATGGGTGAAGCGATGTTCAAGGGTGAGGAATAATGGTTTCCAAGAGAACTCTGCTCTCGAAGTGTCTGAAATTAGGTGAAAAGAAATCGTTGGGTCTTTATTCTAAAATCCTAGGAAATTTCATTTCATTGGCAGCTTTGCCCTTCGCCCTTTCTGAAAACTGCATAGGAATCACCCTCTCAAGTGAATACCATTGTAAATAACATGCAGCCCTGCTCATATTACAGATTTCCCCCCTGAAAATTCAGTGCCAATGCCAGGGAAAACAGACATGGAATGGCTACTAACCCTACAGATAAGGAAGTAGACATCTGCCTGACCCATGTTGGTCCCATTCTGGGCTACGTGACTCCTCTCTTAACTCTCACCCAAACCAAGTGCTGAGAACAGCCCAGCCTGGCCAGCAGTCGGGATTCAGAAGGTCCCCTCCACAGAGATGTCAGTGTTCATAAAGACATCTTCCTGTAGTTTCCATCTCTGTCTTCCAAACCACACTTTTCAATGGATGCCTTGCTCTTGCTATGGCCCAGTGCCCATTCAGTGTGACCTGTGTGTTCTTCTGGATTGAAGAATGGTGAAGGCGGTGGTGATGGCAAGACTCTCCCCTAGGTACCTGTCCTAAGTCATGCCTGAACAGATGGAGCTGGGGCTCCAACGAGAGTCCTGGTTCGCTGCACCCTCTGCCACAGCTCCTCTGTGGGAAGGAGATGGTTTCTCTATCCATGTCATGAGACACAACCCAACACACACCTCGGACATGCAGGAGGCCCATGTCAGCCAGAGTTCAGCCATTCTGAGAGAGAGCATTGCAGGGAAGCCTCCCTCAAAGGTTTCGATCTGGATGAAATCAGCAAGGGTCTGCAGTAATTTTTTTTCAATGATGTCTGAATCTTTGGGGGTAAAACCCCACACCAGGACCCAACTTGATGTTCCTCATTTCCAGTTCTCGTGGCACACGCGCGCCCCGCGGAGAATTTCTCTGAGCTAAGTGGTAGCGTCTCTAACATCCAAGTTCAGCACCACTTTGTAGCTTTCCATCACCAGGCCTTATCTTCCCCGAAAACAGATGAAAAGATCTGAGCGAGGGAAGTGATCACAGAGATGAGAACGGCCTTTATTAAAAGAGTGTTTTCCCAGACCTTAACTAAACCTCATCCACTTTTGTCAGTCAGGGCAGACAGTTGAAAGCAATATTAGAAGAGGTAATTGCATGTATCAGTCAACAGCTTTTGTCCTGTGGCCGCTGAGAATTACAGTAAAATGGGCACAGGAAAGCAGCCTACTGGATTAAAGGCAAAAAAGCTCTTTCTCCAGTTTCTCCCTACTCGCCAGCTGTTATGTTCGACTGTAGAGACAGAAGCAGCAAGAATATCTTGGGGAAATCTACCCTACCACAGTCTGGGCTTTTTTTTTTTTAAACCCCAATCCACTCCCTCCCTTTTCTGTTTTCTTTCCACCTTGAAAATGGCTCATCTTTGACTTTAAAGAGAAACGTTTCTGAGAAAGCATTCTACCTCACGATAGGGACAAGGCTGTTAATCATATATAAAATTTTCTTCCAGGTAAGCATAAAGCATTCTACTATTTTTTGGATTGAGTGTGAAGCAATGACCTCTGGTGCCACCATGCAGCTGGTCCCAGTTGTTGCCAAAGTTAACAGTGTGTGCAAACCACCGACTAAGTCTAACTGTGCCTTTCGTTTTCCATCACGCTAAGCTGGAGTCACACAGTGTGTGCAAACCACCCACTAAGTCTAACTGTGCCTTTCGTTTTCCATCACGCTAAGCTGGAGTCACACTTGCGATGATGTGCCCTTAGCATGGGATCTTCTGAGGGTTTGCGTCTGGAACTCAGGGTAGGTAGGAGCTGAGGTCAGAGGGTGACCAGAGCTTCTCATTGTGCCCCTGGCATGAGACTAAGAAGATGCCCAGGTTTCAAACCTCATAAAGGATAATTGTCACCACATCTCTAGTGCCGCTGATAGCATAGACCACACACACCCAGATTGATCTTAATTAATTAATAAAAATCCCCTTTCTCTCAGCTATGGGAAAGTAGCTCAGGCTCTCTAAGAAGCTACAGAGGCTTTGGACACAGAAGAAGGTTTGGGATGCATTCTTAGGAATAAACTAAGGATAGTTTACAAGGAGAACTAGATGGCTAGAAAGAGAGACCACATGCTGAGAGACAGGAGGAATACAAGAAGCCCTTCCTGAGAAATGCGTGGCCAGTTAGGGAAATGAGGGGAAGTGCAGAGGTTGACAAACTCTATCTTGGTTCAAAGAAGCCCTGGTAGCATAGTCAGCTAGGCGTGGAGCTGCTAGCCCCCAAAATCAGCATTTTAAACTCACCATTTCCTCCTAGGGAGGAAGAGGAAACTGTTCACTCCTCTAAGATGCAAAGTCTCAGAAACTCAAAGGGACAATTCTACTCCAGTCTCTAGGATTGCCTGGTGTCAGTACATTGAGTTTGCCACAGTTTGGACTGAAGTTCATTGGGAGAGTTCTGTGCTCGGTTTCTAGAAACTGCTGCCATCAAATTTCATTCTTCAATGCCTAAAATGGTAGGGACATCAGAAGAGCCAAGGGCGATTTTCTGGTGTAAGAGTTATTATTTCTACTTTGCGTATTAATAAAAACCTGAAGACTTAAAGAGGTTAAGTAATTCAACCGATGTAATATAGGCAGTGAATAAGATAGAGAGTCTACGAGCTCAGCTCTGTTTCCCCAAAGACTTAAAGACATCTTACAATGGGGCAGGTGCCTATCCAGCAGTATCTGAGTATAGATACCCAGGATGTAGAAGGCAGCTGAGTAAACCTCTACCATCTTTCTGGGCATCAGATTCATTCAAATATTGGTACAGGTGACAAGTTGGTGGGATGGAATTAAGTAATTGCAGGGGTCAGTATTTTAGAACTCATTTTTCATATTAAAATTAAACTAAACTGTTCTATTAATAGACAAGGCATAATATTGTTATAAAAATATTGAATAGAAAATTTCACTATAGTCTTCATTTTTAAAGAATACAACAGGAACGGACAAGTGCACATCTATGTTTATCGCAACAATTTCCATAATTGCAAAAATGACGCAACCAAAAATCATAATTTTAAGGAAATGAATAAATAAACCATGGTACATCCATATAGTGAAATATTATGCATTAATAAAAAATGACAGATTTCTTAACCATAGCAAGATATGGACAAAACTAGAGAACATTATGCTTAGCAAACTTAATCAACCTTAGAAAGATCAATATTTAATAGCAGCAATATTTTTCTAAGAAAAAGAAAGAAAAAGAAATATAGTTTTCTCACCATGTAGTCACCTCCTGGTGACTATCAGGAGGCCAGGGAAGAAGAAAGGGATACAATATTGAGGAGGGAGGGAGTGGGGAGAGGGAGCGAGGAGGGGAAGAAAAAGAACCACATTGATGGAGGGTTTAACAGGATATTGTTATTTATTTCATTCCCTGAGATGGATTTTGTAAACATATAGAGTGTGTTCAGATGGAAGGTTTAATAGTATATCGTTATTCATTCAACTTCTTGAGTGTGTTTAAAAACACACACACACACAAACTGTTCCTTATTCCTCAAAGTTCCGAGTGTTTCTCAGTGTTCTGAGTGGCTTAAAAAAAAAAAGAGGAAAAGTAAAACTGAAATACACTTGGAGTCTTTAGTGACAAACAACTTCTTCTCAAACAGAAAAGGTTGAAAGTGTCTTTCTTATTACTACATAAGGTTCCAATGTCCCTCCTTTTAGGAAAAGCCCCTATTATTTACCTCTGCATATCATGTTAGAGATAACTGAGCATATATACATATATATATGTATACACAACATTCTTTTTTTACACAAATAATAGCTCAATATGCATGCTTTTCTACATTTGGCCTTTCAAAAATAAACAGGAAATCTTGGCATTCATATCTGTACACAAAGTGCACCCCCTCTTCTTGATTAGTATTTCCTTAGACTAACGGATTATCAACTTACCTAGGCCTTTCTGTTGGTAGACTTTTTCAGGGTGTTCTGAAAAGTTTGCTATGACAAGCAATACCTTGGTGCAAAACAATGGTTGACATGGATCTTTTAAATACACATTCATTGACAGGAGTGAAATGGTTAGTTCATAAGGTATTATTAATTTGATAAATACTGACAAGTTACTCCGTCCAGAAGTTGCAGAGGGTCATTTCTCAATATCATCAAATGCTTCCATTTGCCAATCTGATAAGGGAGAAATGGGCTCTCACTGTGCTTTTGATTGTCATTCCTCTCATGAGTAAGGCGGAGTAGCTTTTTATATGTTAAGGGCCATTTCCATTGCTTCTCTGTGAATTGGTTTTTTATTGTTGTTGGTACTTTTTCCATATCTTTTGATCACCTTTTATAGGGTTTTGAATGTTTTCATGGGTTTATATGATCCTTTATGGAGTTCAGAAACTGCTCCTTTGCCTGAAAGGCAAGTTGTTGTTTCTTCAGATCTGAACATCTGCCCTCTCCTGTCAGTCTCCACAGAAAAACCTAGTCTCACTATAGGACCACAAGCATCAAGGTCCTGCCGTGCTGATGCCGACCCATTTACCTCTCCTACAATGCACTCTGGATCGAAACTGAACTTCCTTGCACAGCCTGGCTTCGTCCTTCAGAAGCTTCTTCCTCCAGAGGGCTCCGATCCACCAGCTCTTCCACTTTCTGACCTGCACGGAGATGTGGAAATATTTGAGAGCTGACATCTATTCTTAACACTAGTCATCAACACAATTTAAAGGATTAACAGACATAGCTGTGGCAGTCGTGTGCTTATGTTAATTTCATGATTGAGATGTAGGGGTGGAGTCTAGCCTGTTCATCTGAGGATAGCCATTGAGGAGCCAATGAGGCCTCTGTGTGGGCATGACTTTCTCCTGAGACTTCTGGGAAATCTCACGATATTTCTTTCATGGAGATGAGAAGTTATCTTCCCCAGTTGTTGGGAGTTAGTCTGAGAGACGATTAATCATGAACAAGACAAGATGGCAGCATCTGAGAAGCTGAAGGAGCCAGAGCAAAAGCCATACAGCTTTGCCCTGATGGAGCCAGACATATGAAGCTGGGGCGGCCACATGGAGACCTCTGCCAGTGATGAGTTGCTTTGTCACCACGAGATGCTGTTATGCACCCTGAGCCCTGGAAGCAAGGAGCCAAGGGGAGACCCCTGCCAGCACCAGCTGGGACTCTGCACCCTTTGATCTGTGACGTCGTGAGTTGGAAGGAGACCTTATAGATTGATTTCAGGCATATGGGTTAATATCAGATTTATGCCTTTGAACTGGACTGGACTGGGATGTTTTCTCAATGTCCTATTCCTCTTGTATATAAACCTTTTCCTTATATACATATGTGTGTCTTTGAAATTTGTTCCTCTAGTCTATCTGGACTAACACAATTGCTATCTCGCACCCACTAGTAACCTGCAATGTCATGAAGAGTGAGACTTGATCATAGTGATGATTAAAATGCATTGAACATGTACCATGTCCCAGACATGGATCAAAGTTTGATATATAAACTCATTCCAACTATAAGAAATTCCATGAAGGTAGTATGATTTTCATCATTCCATTTTACAGATGACATCACAAGTGTTAGAAAAGTTGAATGCTTTGCCAAGCATCATAGGATTATTATTGAGTCAGAATTTTTAGTCAGATAATTTAGTATCAACCCAATTCTACCTTGATATTGCTATATCCACATCATCACCCAGGTCACACAACTATCACACATACACAAATGCAGTACAGAGAAAGTCTACTAATATTTTATGAGATTAAGGGGAACATAGTATTCCAATATCAAAGTGATACGATGGTTTGTGGAGTTTATATGTTGTTGTCATTTGTTGTCAACTCCAACTCATGGTGACCCACTGTATGTGGAGTAGATCTGCTCCAGGGTGGTCTTGGATGGGTTTGAACTGTCAAACTTTTGATTAGTAATTAACCACTTGTTAATTGAAGATGCTCCACACTTCAACTCATCTGGACTAAACAGAAACCTGTTGATTGTGGATCCAAGCAAAAAAAAATCCTTGACAACCTCAACTTTTTCTCCATTTATCATGTTATCTATTGGTCCAGTTATAAAGATTTTCATCTGCCTTACATTGGATTGCAATCCATACAGAGGTTTCTTCTGCAAGTGCTTCAAAGTCTTCTCACATTCAGCAAACAAGTTTGTGTTATTTGTGTACTGTAGATTGTTAAGTTCTCCTCCAATCCTGGTACAACATTCTTCTTCATATAAACCAGTTTCTCTGATTATTTGATCAGCATATAAATTAAAGCAGTTTGATGAGCATATACAACCCTGATGCACACCTTTCCCGATGTTACATCATACAGAATTCCCTTGTTCTGTTCACAACTTCCTCCTACTCCATACACAATTTCTGAATGAACAAAATGAAGTGTTCTGGGATTGTTGTTCTTCTCAATGCCATTCACAGTTCATTATGGCCCACGCAGTCAAATGCCTTTGCATAGTCAAAGAAACACAAATAAACCTCTTTCTGTTATTCTGTGCTTTAAGAAAAGATCCATCTGACGTCAGCAATGATACCCCTGGTTCCATGTCCTCTTCTGAATCCAGCCTAAACTTCTGGCTGTCAGTGTACTACTGCAACCATTGTTACATGAGCTTAAGCAAAATTTTTCTTCTTTGTTATGTCAGTTATATCATTCTATAGTGTGATCACTCTGTTGAGTCACCTACCTGTCTTTGGAATGGCCATAACTACAGATTTCTTCCAATCATGTTGCCAAGTAGCTGTTTTCTAAATTTCCTGACATAGATGAGTGAGTGCCACTTTGGTTTTCTGAAACATTCCAATGGGTACTCCAACAATTCCTAAGCCTTCTGTTTAGCTCATGGATTCAGTAAACCTTGAACTTCTTCCTTCAGCACCATTGATTTTTGCTCAACTATTATCTCCTAAAGTGATGGAGTGTCAACTAGTGTTTTTTTGGTACACAGACCCTAGTAAAATGCCATGCTAATCTGAAGAAATTGTACTCAACTTGCCAGGAATCAAGGAAATAATAATTATAAAAATATGACTAGAAAAAGTGTGGTCCCAATTGCCTACTTAGAAACAATATTCTATTTCTTAAATCCTCACATACAAGACAAAAAATCCTCTCACTGCCGTGATGTCCGTGCTGGCTCGCAGTGACCTTGTAGAATAGGACAGGACTGCTCCTGTGAGTCTCAGATCGTGAGCATTCCTGGCTTCACCATTCAGGAAGTGAGCCAGCTCACATTGAGTTCCTTCTTTGCACTATTCTCTTTTTGGTTCAGTAGGGTGTTAATTGCTCTCTTAGACTGATAGAGGATCCATTCTATTTATCCCTCCACCAACATATTCTGAGCTACTCTTACATCATAGGCTTTAGACCCAAAAAAAAGATCCTATTCGCAAAAAAGTTTATAATCCATTAAAAATGAGAATGTAGATTTTTACAAAAGGCTATTGTAATTTTAAAGTCATTCTGCTTCAATGGACACAAGTTCATGTGTGAGGAAATGCTAAGATGGTGTGCTAGTCTGAATAGACTAGAGAAACAAATTCACAGACACTCATGTGCATATAAGAGAGGTTTATATATAAGAGCAATTGAATATTGAGAAAACATCCCAACCCAGTCTACATCAAGTCCATAAATTCAATATTAGCCCAATACTAATACTATCACTATAACAATTCTACCTATCAGAAGAAGCTACCATCTGATACATACATCATGGGTTCAATAGGTGCAGTTGTACAGCAATAATTATTATTTATTATAATAAGGTTATAGAGAGCATGAGAGAGAGAGAGAGAGAAATCATAAGAGTCAGACATATATCATGTCAGGGTAGCATGCTCACCTCCGCTGATGAGGCCGTTCACATGGAGACAGCAAGTGGGGGAAGGGATTACATGATGAGGGAGAGGGGCAAAGAGCATCCAGTGATGAGGGGCAGGAGAGAGGTAGAAGAGAGAGACCCTCCCTCTTATGTTCAATCCTTATATACCCTTTGGAGCCATGCCAGGCCCCTAGTTACTGGTAAGGACATATGTCACAGGAAGAGGTTGTGCTACATGCACAACTTATAGGAAAGGGAGGTGTGTTAGTCCAGGTAGACTAGAAAAACAAATTTCATAGACATACATATGGGTATAAGGAAAAGGTTTATATACAAGAGGAACAGGACATTGAGAAAACATCCCAGCCCAGTCCAGTTCAAAGTCACAAGTCTGATATTAACTCATATGCCCGAAATCAGCCTATAAAGTCTCCTTCCAAGTTATGAAGTCAGGTTAGTGGGTGCAGAATCCCGGCATTGGCAGGGCTCTCCACATGGCTCCTCGCTTCCAGGGCTCAGAGCCCATCAACAGCATCCCGTGGTGGTAGAAGCAACTCATCGCTGGCAGAGGTCTCCATGTGGCCACCCCAGCTTCAGATGTCTAGCTCCATCAGGGCAAAGCCGTGTGGTCTCTCTGCTGGCTCCTCCAGCTTCTCAGACGCTGCCATCTTGTCTTGTCCACTATTCATCGTCTCTGAGATTAATTCCCAACTACTGGGAAAGACAGCTTCTCATCTTCACGAGGGAAATATCGTGAGATTTCCCAGAAGTCTCAGGAGAAAGCCATGCCCACAAGGAGGCCTCATTGGCTACTCAATGGTTATCTCCAGATTAACAGGATAGACTCCACCCTTACATCTCAATCATGAAATTAACATAAACACATGACTTCCATAGGAGGTAGGCCCTGTGACAAGACCAGACCCCAGACTCCTGGATGTGACTAAACAGGTTATGCTAGAGATCATTAAGAACAGCATGTGAATATGCACACAGACATCAAGGGAAGGGAACCATCATCCTAACAGCAGGGGAGTTAGTTCTGTTGTGAAACTCACAAATGCCTCAGATAACTGGGAGCTTCAGGGAGAATAGCTAACTTAACTTCCATACCAAATCCTGGTACATTGTTTGCTTAATATTTTGGAGTATATAATGTGGAAAAGTCCTGTCTTCATCCCACATCTACCAGTCTGTAAGGTCCTCTTCATACTCATGAAATATATTCAATGATGCCAAATGCAAGACTACATGCCAGTGGATCAGAAGTCTTGTGGATACAGTGGTGTTGTAAGCATCACAACACTGACAGGGGTCTCACTTGGCTTCTCTAGCTCCAGAGATCTGGTTGCATTGTAGGTCCATGTGGCTTCTCTAGCTCCCAGGGCTTAGTGCCATGTGTTTTGTCAGTAGAGAATCGCAAAGGGAGTGAGCTGAGAGAGAGAGAGAGAGAGAGACAGAGAGAGAGACTCTCCTGCCTCCAAGGAATTCCCAGAATTCTTAGGAAAAGTCTATTTCCAAACAACTAGACTCGACCTCTGCATTCATAATCCTCTCAAGTCCCAAACTGACAGATTATGTAACTACCACAAATGGCCTTCAAAACTCTGGCATAGGCAAGATGACAAAAAGCGAAGGAGGACTGAGCTAAGGAGTCAGCAGATCAGTCAGCCAGTCAGTAGGGAATGTAATAAAGACAAAGTTATTCCATGTGGTGGTGAGAGGTTACAAAAAAGTGGCTATAAAAAACTAACTGTGGCAGTAGTTTGAAAGACCAAGCCAGGAAGAGATGAGCCTCTGGAGATCAATAGGGCCAGATTATAAAAGGACTAGGATTCAAAGAACTAGAATGCCATACTAAACGTGTCTTTAGCCCAAAAACTGGTGAGAAATACACTGCACAGAAAAACAGCATAACCAGATTTGGGTTTGGAGAGAGCCCTCTGATGACAGAGAAGTAGCTGTAAAGTTTAAATAGGTAACATTTACATTGTGCCTATTACTTTCCCTCTTCAGATTCCTTCCCTTTCCATCTCTCCCTGAGTCTCTCTACACAGAAAATGCTCAAGGAATATATATGTATATGTGTGTGTGTGTTGTGTGTGTATGAAAAAATGTATAACAAGTTGCAAACAACTAGTTACTTACTTGATTCATTCTTTGCTTTAAGGCAAAAGATTGATTCGAAATGCAGAGTTTGAGAAAGTCAAATAAAACTAGCAGGATAAGGGGAGGTCTCATTTGGAGCTCCCCCAAACAATAGATCCTTACTGCTGTTTTCTTTAGACAAATCACATACATACACACACACACACACACACACACAATACACCTACCTCCCTAGGATCCAGGTACTTTTATGCCTATGCATAATATTTGGGGAACTTGTTGATCCCAAGTAGCTAGATCTGACTCATTGCCTCAATCAAACAATATAAGCCCCTGTAAAATGTTCCCTGTAAAATGTAACACAACATGAACAGTTGTGTTGGGGAAGGTGTGGGGAAGTACAGGCTCTGGATTTTCTTGAGAACAATTTTATAATATGTACCAAAACTTGACTCAACAATTCTACTTCTTAAAATTTTATACAGACATGCATACTCGAATGTACACACATATAAAATTGTTTTTACCTGTAACATTATTCATATAACATTTATAGTAGAGAAAAGTGGATCCTAGCTAGCCATCAAATTGGGACTGCTTAAGAAAATTATGAAATATCATTAAGATGGAATGTCATACAACTATTTTTTTTTAATTCATTTTATTGGGGACTCATACAGCACTCATCATAATGTATACATACATATATACATACGTTGTGTCAGTAGTTACATCTTTTCTGGGATGGGGTGGGGTTCTTTTTTTTTTTTTTTGATTTGTGAGAAGTAAGCCAGTTTTATAGGGCAAGCAAGTTTAGGCAATTAGCATATCATGATCTTCAAACTTAACAAGTGAATGGCAGCACAGCTGCAAGTCTGGCTTCAGAGGCCAGGGCTGTTTACAGTTACAAAGGCAACAAACTACAAACCCCAGGCAACAAACTGCAACAGAGTTCAGGCATATTGGCCTGTAGCCAGGTCAAGCATGTCTGAGCCGGAGGGCTCCTGACAGGTCCCCTTTTTTTATTTTTTCAAGTAATATTCTCCCGGGAACTCCGCCTGTCTTAAGTTGTCAGGACGCACACTCAGTCCTTACCCGTCATCGGTCAATGGCCTTCTAATGTCACCATGGCCTGTCTTAGGTTGGTAAAGAGTGCTCCTGATCTTACCCGTCATTGGCTGTCAAGTTCAGCTCACGGAGGCAGAGGGTCTTATCACACACTCGTCGTGTGTGCCACTCTGTTCGAGATCGCTCATCTCCAAGCGA